>JAODAL010059270.1:0-21591 GCA_025379985.1 Phyllomedusa bahiana
TTAAATTTTAACCCCTGGATGTAAATTGCGCAAAAGAATTGAGCAGCCACAAGCTACTAGCTTTGTAGCGTGTTACAATTGCGTGTTTTCTACGCTACACAACAAGAGAAAAAAATGTAATTAACCTTCGCTTGTGAATTAGGCTACATGAAAAATGTTTTTTTTTGGCGGTGAAAAAGACGGTTTCTTGGAGTCACCACAGCAGAAAAAAAACGCTTAATTAACCCCTGGATGTAAATTGCGCAAAAGAATTGAGTAGCCAAAAATGAAGTGGTATTTGTATTGTAAAAACGCTGTTTCTTTAAATGAATACAACAGGAAACGGCTTAGATCCCCCTTGGATATTCAATGTGTTTGTGAGCAAATAACATTAAAATGTATATGCACCCTGCTTGGCACACACTGGATTTTTCAGATCCAATAACCCCAAAAAAATCAGAAATAGAACAATAAGAGAAGCAGTCTCTGAGAAAAGCTGAGACACCCCCCCAAAAATTCGCTGTTAAAAATGAGTTCTTCAGTAAGAGATATTACAAGCAGCCGCGGCAGCACCTTCCCTGATGAGCACAGTGAGAGGAGTGTGAGCTCCCGGCGTCGCGCCTGGACTTATATAGTGCGGTGACGTCACAGAATCCCGCCGGTCTCTGAGTGGCTTCATCTCTTCACATGTCATGCAGGCTATGCCCTTCTTCTCCCAGAGTGCTTTGCCCCATGTAACGCCATGTGCTCACAGCCATTTATCAATCAAAAGCACACTTCGTTAACCCGAAGTACCCCAAACTTCGACTTCGTTCAGAACCGAAGTTTTCCTGAAATTCTAAACGAATTCTTTAGAATCAATTCGCCCATCTCTAGTTATGACTGACATGGTGGATACCGGGTATTTGTGGATGATCTGGGCCACCATAAGTGATGATGGTATAGATGCAGACCACGCCAAGGTGTGGCGTTGAAGGTGCCCCTGGTCTTCATCGGAGCCTGCTGCAAGATCGGACAGACTTCGCTGCGGGGAATCTCCAGGTCACTACGCCTGACATGGCTACTAGCGGTGACAGCCGAAGTGCAGGACATAGGAGAGGGGGCACAGACCAAGGTGATGGGTGAGAAGTAGGTGCAACAGTAGACTAGGAGCGGAGTCCAAGACAGGTAGCGGACTGGTACAGTGGCAGGTAACAACAGTAGTTAACTGTAGGTAACACAAAGGTTAATTCTGAGGCAGGGACCATGGCATGAACCAGTTTGTGATAAATTGTTTGTTAGCATTACCCAAAAGAAGGACTGTCTGAGGATCTGATTCATTATTTCATTACTTTGGTGATGATAAGTGAAGGAAAAATTAGGGATGTCTGCAAAGCTTTACATAATGTACTCCAAATTTTTTTTAAAAAAAAAATCCCCTGATCTGAAATAATCCTTATTTAGATATTACCCATCTCATTGACCTATCAAGATGGACCTGGAGATATTGGTAAAGGCAGTCTCTGACTTACAAACATCTGATTTACATACAATTCATACTTAAGGATGGCGGTTATCGTTGGACATGACTCAGAGTGTGAAGTCAGGCTTGCCCCCTTCCCATTTAATTCCCCCCAAGTACTTTGGTTTTCCCCAAGCTCCTTTAGTAGTGTTGCATGCTATACACTGCAGCCACCTGCACATGTGCCACCAGACTCTCTTCCTCTCTTCCTATGAATGTTGCACGTATACCTGGACTTACAAAATTGCCATTTACAGTAACTCATTTGATTTTTGCACCATGGAGAGATACTATACTAGTAAATAAATTATGTACATTTCGTGAATTCAAGACAAAGTTTGCCGTGGATTTACAGAAGCCTTAAACGGAAAAATAAAATCCTCCCACGGACCCCCACGACTCACAAACCCAAAGGTTATGGTCCCAAGGTGCTAAAAATTATCTATATTTTCCCAAAACTAAAAAAAATTTTGGGGGAGTTACCTTAAATAATTTCCCGTTTAAAACTTAAATTTCAAATTCATCTTAAGAACAAACCAACAGAACTTAACTTGTTTGAAACCCGGGGATTACCTGTATAGGAAAACTTCCAAGAATGAACTGCTGGAAAACAGCAGAAGTATGTCAAAGTTGAAGACATTAATAATGCCCATCCTGGGTGTTGAGGGTAGTCTTCATTTCCCCAGTGGTGACAGTATGGATAAGATGAATGTCGTTTTCTATGTTCTGAAGATCACTTTTGTTTGTCAGTACCAAAAATGTGGATGTTTTATCAAGGTAGGGTTGTAGAAATCAACACCCTCTGAAATAATATGGTTGTCCAGGTGTTTATTGGCAAATTACAATTTTCTGTTCCAAAAAAAAGAATCTCTTATCTCAGTAACCCCCCAAAAAAAGGGCAATGTGCATGGATGTTTTGAAAGAGGCATTCATCTTCTTTCCCCGGGGGCATTGGGCTTCATACCCCAGCAGCCCGGTTGGTGCATACAGGAAGAGGGGGGAAGGGGGGAAGGGGGAAGGAGTGGGAAAGGAGAAGTGAAAAATACAGAGGAAAAGGGGCTTGGGGGGAGAGAGATTTCCCCCCGTGTGTCCTAGAAGAGTTTTGGGTAGTCTGTGGCCACTGTAAAAAAAAGCTGCAGAGCCCCCTTCCACCCAGGAGAATCCTGTTTCCCCGCCGGGCAACCCCCCAAAATGGTACAGCAGCAGGATGGAGCCCCTTTGCCGTGCGGAATAAAGGGTGGAAAATTGCTGGAGGACTTTTGACGGGGTTTTTGTAAAACTTGTAGGGGGGATGTTCTGGGGTTTTGGGCTAAGGCGGGATTAAAAGTGCCCCAACTTCCCCAAAATAGCCCCAAACGCCGCGGGCGGGGGGGGCCCCCCAACTTTTAAAACCAGATTCCCTTTGGGGGGAATCCTTTTTGGGTTTGAATTTTTGGGGGGTTGTCAAGGGAGGGTAACTGACTGAAAAATTAAAAAATTTTGGGATTACCAAACGTAGGCCCCCCCAATTAAAAAAAAGAAGAATGTAACTTACCAGTGGGGGGAAAGTTTTTTTTATTCGGTAGTTATTGATATTTTTGTTTTTTAAAGGTGTTTCCCCTTATTTTAAATTTTTTGCAATTCCCCAAAGCCACATTTTTCACCTTTTAACCGTAGAAAAAAAAACTGCAAAGAGTTTTATCCCCAAACTCTGGGAGTGTGTACTTGACTAAGACAGGGGGTTTCCCGAGTCAAACCCCGGGCAGAAGAGGAACCCCTTTCCTCATAACGGGAGAGCTGATAGGGAAAGTTTTCGGGGGGAAAGGCACAAATGTATAGGAGGTGAGAGCGACAACACACCCTCCCCAAGGGAGGTTGGCACAAAGGGGGTTTACAGTGGAGGCCTGCTGAGATCCTACCAAGAATAAGAAGTAAAGCAGGAAAAGCTGTCATGGAGTTCTAACTAAGGAAAAGGGTGCCCTGATTGGTTTTAAAAAGGATGAGCATTATAGAGGAACATAGCTTTGTTTTTTATGGTGAACTTATCAACGTCTAGATGAACGGGTATTGCAGATATAAAAAGGCTTAAAGAAATTGTTCACCTAAATGGTTGATCGCGGGGGTGATCAAGTAAGGCGGGTTTAAAGGCACCCCAAAAAGGTCACTAAAAGGGTTTTAGAAAAGGGAATTTAACTTTCCATCTGTTAAAAGCTGTGCCTTCAGAACATCCCCGACAAGGGAAGATCATCGGGCCCTGTGGGGCCCTGCGCAAACTTGATCAGGAGGCAAACTTGCAAAGAGAAGGCTAAGTAGAGGGTTTACCACCTACCCCGTCGGGTTCTAAGTAAAAAAGAAATTTCCCCTGCTACTGTTTTTTGTGTTTTTGGGCACCCTTGGAACGGTTGTAAACCCCAATTCACAAATTACGCCTGGGAGGCTATGGGCGTCTGAGAACTTTTCCAGGTCCCACCCCTACCCCAGCGGGAGAAAAAGGGTATGAAAATGGAGAAAAGTTGCCCTGCGGGTATCGGGAAAGGATGGCAGTGCAGGGAAAGCTTTTTAAAAAAGCAAGAATAGTAGAGAGTTTAAAGGGGCCCCAGCTTGGAAGTGGTGAAAGCTGTTTGGCGGAGCAACCCACTAGCAACTATCAAGATTTATATGGATGCTCTAGAAGTTGTTTTTGGGCCCCCAGAAGATGCCATGCCCTTTCTTTATAGACTCCGCACTACCTCCAAAGAGCCGGGTGAGAAGATGTCCACTATCCCCCCCGGGCCCTAACAAGCTGGTTCACAAAAATAATGCCCAAAGGGGGGGTTTAACCCCAGTAATATTGACCAATACTTTATAGCCCAAGAACTGCGGGGAATTTTTTAACTAAAGGACCCCCTTTGCTCAAAGGCTGAGGTTTAGTGATAAAGAGAAGTTTCCCTGTTTTTTTCCATCATTTAAAAAAAGGGAAGTGCGAAAAAGAGGAACCCACTCTCGCAGCTAGAAGCAGTCCTTTAAAAGGGGGAAAAGTGAAACTGTGGTTTTGGAACCCGAGGAAGGGTTCGGCGAGAAGGGAGCTTTTTAAAGGTTTAAATTAGAAGCGGGGGGAACAAATTGCTCAACTTTTGACGGTCAGGTAAGAAGTGGAAAAACTAAACGGGTTTGCTGAAGCTGAAACAGAAAATAACAACATATTCCAGAGAAGGCAATTTTTTAGTCACCCTAAAGATGGATATATAAAGAGGGGAGGGGTGTTTTTGTCTTGGGAACCCCAAAACATAGAAAAGAGGGTTCCCCAAAAAGGGAAATTTTAAACCAAAAGTCCTTATTCCTTCCCAATGAAAGGTGGGCTTTTCGGGAAACGGGAAGGGGGGGCAGTAGATTTCTCTTATTCCCCCCCTTGCAACATAAAAGGGATACTCTATTTACCCCATCAATCCCTGCTCGTCGAGACAACCCCCTAAAGGTTTTTAGTGGACCCTCCCCAAACATGTACAACCTATATAAAGAATCCCCCGTACTGGGGTTTTGGGACAGCTTTTTCCCCCGGGTGTCTTTTTAAATTTTTAAGAAAGGTTACAAAAAGTATTGTCAGATGGGGCCCCCCCTACGCCCCTATCTGGCCCTTGTTTTTTTTGGGGATTAAGTGAAAATAGAAACCCCTAAAAGGATATGTGTCTATCACATTAGGGTTTTCCCTAAGACTTTTTGTTGGAGTGGATAAAAATTTTCCCCATCAAAAGCAATTATGCCCAGAGACTGATGCAGACCAGACAGCATTTCCGTTTATGTGGGAAAAAATGCAACATCTTCCGAACACTAGTTCAATGGTGTCGAAAATTCGGGGTTGCGAAAAATCTTCAAACACTCAACATTCACCCGGGTCTGTTTGGAAGTTTTATGAAAAAGAAAAGCAAAAAGGGGGAAAGAGTTACATTCTAAATGTTTCCTTTCCCTGTTTTAAGGGGTTACACCTGAGAGGGGGAGGGACAAGAGTTGCTAAAAAAAAGTATGATAAGCAAATAACCGTTTTTTTCATTGGGTGCTGGGATCTTGGGTTGGCACAGGGATTTTTTAAAGCACCACACCCGATTGACTAATGAAGACCCTTTTTTGAGAGGGGTTTCCCCGAAGGCTAGCTCCAGAAAGATTTTTGGGATGTCAGGCAGCACCTAAAGGGTTTGTTGGACAGGGGGAGTCACACGGGGCCCACAGCCCATAGGGGGGCCCCTTCCCAAAAGTGGTTGCCCGTAAAAAAATGGGTTTACTAGAATGTGGGGTGGATTATCGAAATTTTGAACAAGCGCACAGTCCCCGGGACCAATATACTGTGCCCAGGTTTGATGAAGCTTTGATTTTTCTAAGGGAACCCCAATGGTTTTTGTGTTAGATTTGGGAGTGGATTTTATAAAATACCTATGGCCCAAAGAGGTTTCAAAAAATGACTGTTTTCATCTGTCCTTTTTGGGTTCTTTCAGTTGAAAGGATCCCCCAAGGGTAGTGACCGGGGGCCCCTGAACTTTCCAAGATGTTTTGGAGAGGGTATGGGGGGAAATATAAATTTTTTGGGGGGAATTGGGGGTTTTATATTTGGATGACCTGATCGTGTTTGGAGAACTCTAGAAGAAAAAAACCAAAGTTTTGTTCAAATTAGGGATGCCCGGGGAAAAGGGGCTGGGTAAATTTGGGCCCCCCTTAAACAAGTGCTGTTTCTGTCAAAAAAACTGTAAAAATTTGTGGGAACTTTAAAAAAGGTGGAGAAGGGATTTTTTAAAACCAGCCAAAGTGGAAGCCGGGGGTAAAAGGGCCCCCAACCCCCACCAATTTTGGGGGAATCTCTTTCTTTTCCTAGGATTCTGTGGGAACACAAAAGGTTTGTACCGGGGTTATTAAAAGATCAAAAAGCCACTAAATTTTTCTCCTAAAGGGTATCCCCCCCAAAGGAACAAGTCACTCCAAGAAGTCGGGGGAAGAAGGCCCACTTCAGGATTAATGAACCAAATTTGGGGGAGAAAATGGACCCGAAAGTGATAAGGCATTGAGGGAAAGGGGAAAAACCCGCCCGACACGACTCCAGTTTGGCCCATGCGGAAACCCAGCAAGCCATATGGGCCTGCATGTAGATGCTTACTTGAGGGGGTTTGGGGCGTTTTGTATCAGGAGCAGGCGGGCCTCCCGCGACCGGGTCTAAATAATCCCGCCGGGATTTTACTGCCAGTGAAAAGGGACTACCCCCGCCCACAAAGCTTAATTCTTAGCATTGAAGGGGGCATTGTGGGGCAAAAAAGCAATGACTAAACCCCTTGGAGTGCGTTTTTAATTTTTACACTGACAACAATCCATAACCCAAAGTAAGCCCCCAGCCAAGCTTGATGAAGGACCCCGGTGGTTGAGCCTTAGGGGATTTTTGATTTCAGGGAAGTTCCCACCCGGACCAGTTTAAATTGGTGTGACGGGGGGGGGGGGGGTCTGTTTTGGGCCCGCCAAGGAAGGTGTTGGGAAAATGAAGGAAAAGGGATGGGGGGGAAGTCCCCGCTCCTGACGGGAAAAATAAGTGTCCCCAACAACAAGGGGATTTTTTCCTGTTTCAAGGTTGTGCCAAATTCCTTTGGGGTCCCCCAAAAACGCCTTCCTTTTTCCCCCTTTGTTTTTGGGCCCCTTTAAAAAGAGGCAAACCCTTAAAAAATTTCCCTCCTCAACTGACCAAGACCAGATCCAAAGGGGCCCCCCAAAAAGGGAAAACCTTCAGAGGGAAATGGTTCGATGGTTTTGAAAAGGGGGCGGTTTGGCCTTTAAAAGGAAAGTCTGAAAAAAAGAAAAGGGGTTCCCGATTCTTCCCGCCCAAATTTTAAATTTCCCCATTTCCCCGAGAACCGGATTTTTTAACCGAGAAAACCCCCGTCAAAAAAAAAGTTTTGAAAAGCTGGGGCAACCCCACCCAATTTCCGGGAAGGGTGGGGAAGAGATTCTGAAGAAGAAAATTTGGGGGTCTGGGTTGGAGAAGACCACTGGACTTTTTATAGAACCAGTTTTTACGGCCAAAAATGGAAAAAACTGGGCATTGAGGAGTACTGCAATCTTTTACCGGTGCTTCTGGGGAAGACTCTCCCACGCGATCCCCCCATTGTCAACATCACCAGTATGGTCCAATGAGTTTTGTTTGTATCAATTTTCCCCCGCCTTTGAACCTGATGAGGGGGAAAAACAAATGATTAAAAATGGGCCCCCTATCCCAAAAATTTTACCCGCTTTTGCCCCAAACTTTCAAACCCAGAGACCGAGGGGGAATTTTCCCGTGGCGAAAACTTTGTGGGAAAAGTTCTTTTTGCATTATTGGGGTTTCCCGCCCGATTTCCCTACTGACCAAGGGAAAAGGGGCTTTGGGAGTCGGGTGATTAAGGAACTTTTTGTGAAAAACTGCGGGGGTCAAGAAATCCAGAACCACACCCTTTTTCCCCCCTCCAAAGGGGGGGCCCCAAAACCAAGAGATTTCCCAAAATCGCAAACCCCTTCCCCAACAAAATTTTGGGGGGCACTTTGAAAAAACCCTTTGAAAGGCCCCCTGGGGTCGACATATTTTAGTCGTTATCCCCGCCAAAAATTGCACCAAGAACCCAGTCAACTGGGGTTTCCCCCCCTTCCCTTTTCCTAATGTTTTGGGTTTTGGGAAGGCCCCCCTACCAGTAGAAAATTAGGGTTTTTGGGGGATCAAACCCGAATTCATCTTTTAAAAGGGCCCACTTTTGATAAGGGGTCACAGGGTTGGGAAAAGGGGAAAAAAGGAGGCCTAAAAGAAATTGGGGGAAAGAACAATTCTTGGTTTTAAAAAGGAAGGCGAAAAAAAGACCCGTTACGAACCGAAAAGTTTTTGGAGGCAAGTTTTGCAAACCCGGGGGAAAGGGGTTACATTCAAACAACTAGGTCCCTTTATGGGAAAAAACAAGCTTTCTGATCTTTTGGAACCAAACCCCATTTGTAGTAAAACAACTGCCTGGTGTTCCCCCCTTCCTTAGGGTGGGAAACCTTAAAATGGAGGGGAAGCAAGAATATACGAACCAATCCCCCCCTTAAAAACCCGAAATTGGAAAAATATCTTTTCCCCCAAAAAATGCAAGACAACAATCCCCCTACAATACCCCGGCGACCCTCCCCGGAGGGGCCATCGCCCTCAACAAAAATGCCAGCCCTGTGATTAATTCTGCAACAGTGATAGTGAATCCCCGTGACGAATTTTGGGGGGCCAAAACTACCGAATGCCGGTTCACAAACCCCTGCCTACTGTTGAAGGGGCAAAAATCAGTCCCAAAAAGGGTTTTTCCCCGAAGAGTTTTATCCCGAAGTCAGCAAACAATGCCCCCGTTGGGGGGAACTTGAAGTTGAAAGGGCAACCCCTTTTGGAAATTTAACCAATATGGAACCTGGGCCTGCCGTCAAGATCCCGGAGTCGAGGAGGGAGGGCCCCGTAGTTAAAACACTCTCCCCAGCGGGGGCACAAGAACCCCCCCCCCTGAAAAAGCTTTAAACCCACGATAAGAATTGGGGGGGAATTCTGAACCCCCGAGGGCCCTTGGGGCCCTAAAGGGTTTTTTTGACGATTTTTGGCCCATTTTTCCCCCGATTCCAAAAAGGCTTTTCGATTTAAAAGGGTTCCGATTGGTGGTGTAAAAACAGGATACTTTAACACAATAAATTGGGATTCCCCGGTGGTGGTCTTCAATTTTTAAAGCTTTTTAACCCCCTTTTTAGGGGGCTTTACCAGGGGGAATTAAAAAACCCCCCAAAGAGGAAGCAAGTGTACAGGGTTAAGCTAAAAAAGGCAAAACCCTCCTTTCCCGCCCCAGAATTGCAATTCCCCTTTCCCTACCCAGCAGCCCGGGTTTTGGGGACAAACACAGGAAGAGGGGGGAGGGAAAAGGGGGAAGGGGGACAGGAGCTGGGGAAGGGCCGAGGAAAAACCCCCCCTTCCCCAAAAACGGACTCCCGGAAAACCCCCCGATTTCCCCCGTTTCCCAAAGGAAATCTAGTTCCCCCTTCAGCTGCAGACCCCTTTCCCCACCCAGGAGAATCCTTTCCCCCCCCTTCCAGGGGGACCCCCCACCCGAATGGACGCAGCAGGATTTTGGGGGTCCATTTTCCGTTTCAGACATTAAGAGGTTTTAATTGTGGGGGGAAATTTGCTGATTTAGGAGTTTTTCACTTGTAGTGTGGACTGTGCTGGGGGTTTGCTTTAAAACTAATCCTTTAAAGTGCACCCAAAGTTTCCAAAAAACTCCCAACCCACCGGGGGGGCAAACTGGGCCCCCCAAAAAAAATTTTTAAAAAATTACCTAAAATGTGGGGAGCCAATTTTTATTGCACCCAATGGAATATCCGTTAAGGGCAGGGAAAAGGATTTTTTTACCCTTTGGGAAAAAAACCTTTTGTTGGCCCCAACCCTAAAAACCCCAAAAGGCCCAAAAATTAAAATTAACCATTTGGGGGGGTTATTGGGAAAATTTTGTTGTTTTTAATTTTTAAGTTTTAAAAATCTAAAATTTTTTTTTTTTGCAATTTCCAAGCCAAATATTTACCCATTTAATTTTGTTGAAAAAAATCTGCTAAGAGTTTTTTCCCCAACTCGGGAGTAGTGTTGACTAAAACAGGGGTTTCCCCCCCGTCCGGGGCCCCCGGCAAAAAGAGGAACCACCTTTTTTGAAAACTGGGTGTCGTTAACCCCCCGGGTTCGGGGGGGGCCCCTTTCCAAAAAGAGGGAGAGCCACAAAAAACCCCCCCAATTGGCCCCCAAAAGGGGTTTTTTTCAAAAAAAAAGCAACCCAAAACTCGGTACCTTAGAGGACCTCATGACTCCCCGGCACATAAAAGGACTTTAATTTTGAAAATATACTTGGGAGGTTTGGGTGGGGCCCTTTTTTAAAAGGGTTTTTTAATTTTTTTGTCCATGGCAATTCAGCAGCGATCAATTTAAGTCCAGAAGGGGCTTTTTCCCTTTTTCCTTTTTTTTTTGAAAAAACCATGGGAAACTCAGGCTGAAAAGGGTTTTAAAAAAAAATGGATTACCGGAGAAATGCAAGTCCAAAAGAAAATGAGGGAAACCCCTTTTTCCAATATTCCCTCTAAACCCCCGTCCTCAAAAGTAAGGGCCCCTTTGGAAAACAAAAAAGGTTTTAAACGGGAAAGGCCGTTCCCCAATCTTAAAATTTTTGGTTAAAAAAATTTTCAAGATGCGAGGGAAGGGATTGGGATTAAGGCCCTTTTCTAAAAAAAGATTTGGAAAAAGGAAGAAAAAAAAAAATACAACCGAGTTCAATTTTAAAATTTTGTTAGTTTGCCCCCGGGGGCCCCTTAAAAAAAAATCCCATCATTTCCCCCTCATAATGGAACCCCTTTCACAAACCTAAAACTCCTTTAATTTGGCGTAACTAAACCCATCCCGTGAAAAATAAAATTTTCCCCCCTTTTTTTAATGAAATGGGGGTAAGTGACCCTCCCAAATAAGACAATGACGCCTTTTTTCCCACACGTGTTTGGAAAGATTTTGCTTTTTGATGAAAACATCTAAATGTAGTTTAGGAAAGGGAGATCCCCCTGAAAGTAAATTATAACTGAAATATATGGTAGGTGGTCTGTAAATTTTTTTAAATTTCATGTGGAGAATATTTTAAAAATGACAGTTTTTTCCTTAAAAAGGGGAAATAAGATCCCTTTGGGCTATTTAGTTTTTTTTTGCTTTTAAAGTATTTCACGTCATGTTCAGCTCCGGTTCTGGGGCTTCCATTGAGGGTATCTTAAAAAGTATCCCAACGGATATGTACGGAAAAGAGTCTGTCTCCAGTACCAAAAAACCCTAATATCAGAACTTTAATTTATTCTAAAAACAACCAAAGGTGACTTGTCTAGGAGCCTTAGTGGCTCAACACCACTTGTGATTGGAGGCCATTTTTGTCTGGCTTTCAAGACGCTGCAATAAAGTTGGGATTTTTAGATATTTTTTTGGTGCTGGAGACCCACACTCTTTCCTGTTGATGTAAAGTCCTTAGTTTGTTGGGTCTTCTCAGAAGACTTCTCCTGAAGAAGGAGGAGGAGTCTTTTGAAACGTTGCACAAAACTCAATGCTTCGGTTCCGACCGGTCACCGGCGACTCCGCAGCACACTTTGGATATTGGACATTAACCCTGGATGAACGGCAAGGCTTGCCGCACCTAAGCACTTGAGCATATTCTCATTCACATCTTATAGAGCCATGCTGCAGTGAAACTTGTGGTTTTTAATGTCTTTGATGAAGAAACTATGAATAAAAAGAATGCATTTTAATGGGAAAAATTGCCGGATGTGTTTTTGTATACTGGATCTTCTCCTTGCACTTGTGAAAGTTAACAACACTCCTTGTTGTGTGGGATACATCAAGATAAGTTGTTCCTAACCATTTATTGTGCTATAAATACCAACTATGGATACCTGATACCTCTTAATAACACCTGAATGAGAGGTGAACACCGCTTAAGATAATAAGAAGCAACTAAAGAAGCAAGTAAAGGGTTTGATCACAATGCTTTACTATTTTGTGCATACAGCTCCTATGTAGACCTATGTTCCTCCTCGTTCAAGGTCTATAAAAATCATCTCTGCAGTGTAATAATGCAGCCATGTTTTACTTAAATACACCTGCCTTCTCTCTTTGCCACTTGGCAGACAGTAGAAAATAGGAAGTGAGCAACACACAAGTTTGGATGTCCACAGAACAGGAAACCGGTGGGCTTGATGGCAGATTGATTTTTTTTTCTTTTAACTGCATGTCCATCCTTGGGAAAGGAAGAAGAGTAGAAAAAGAGAGGCAAAAAGCCACATCCATTCTATATGAGGCATGTACCGTAATTAATAGTAGCTGTAAGGTGGACACCCAAAATAAACACCATTGGTGAGCCTAGAAACAACTCAACTGGTTGGCCCCTAGAATCAGCTCCACCTATGGGCCATAGGCACTCCAGTCGGACACTGGTAACACATATTTGAGGATCATAACTTTGAGGGTCATAACCCTGGAATTTATTTGGTCATTTTTTTTCTTTCTGACATTGAGGAAAAGGGAAGATGGAGCAGTTGCTCTTTTCAAAGTTAATGAAGTGGTGATCTGATCAGTTGTTATGGGTAACTACATCACTTTGCCAGTGCACCAGTTTTCATAACTTTCTCTCACTGTGCCTCAAAGGACAAGATATCCGTGATAATGCTACTATTCTAAATCATCTTATGCTGACTACAGAATTGAATATTTTCCTTTGATACATCTACGGTTATCCTTTTTATAAAAAAAACATTTTTAAACATTCTATCGAAAAGGTGTTCCCACCATAGACTGATGGCCTATTGATAGAATAGGCCATCAAAGTCTGATAGCCTTTAATCCCACCTCTAAGACTTGCACCTATCTTGGGAACGAGTTCCTGAAAGGTTTGGCTCAGAATGAAGAGCTAGATATGATTGTGCAAAATGTTCTGTTCTGGTCTATTGGAGGTCCAAGAATAACCAAACATAAGACCTCCTGTACTTAGAACTTCCATAGAAGAGAACAGAAAGTGGTGCGCACGCCTGACTGGCTCTAGATTCTGAGCTGAAACTTTCAGGGTCCCAATTCTAAGATAGGTGTCAGTCCCAGAGGTGGGATGCACACCTATCAGACGTTGAAAGCATATCCTAGCGATTTGCCATCAATGTCTATGGTGGGAACAACGCTTTAAGGAATTCCCCAAACATTTTCCAAACAAGTAAAAAAAAAAATTCTCAAACAGTAGACAATGGGATAAAGTAACAAAAGGATCAATATTCACTTTACTAGAGTCCTACAGTAACCATGCAGATGTTTCCCTGGGTCTCTCTCAGTCTCTGATTGGTTGGCTTCAGTGACATTTAATCTCTGCAGATAATCATTTGCCAAAATGGTGACTTCAGTGGTGTTGACATGCCAGTGGCTGCAGTGGTTATAGATCAAGACACTACATCATTGCTGGAGTCTGTCAATGACCATCGGGGACCAGGTAGTTGGTGGTATGAGAGCAGCATTGGTATGGTGAGCACTACTACTTTTGTTATTTTATACAGTTGTTAGCAGTTTGTATAATACTTCATGAGGCTGGAAAACTCCTTTAATAGAGGGGGTCCACCATTAAATAGCTTAAGCAGAGAGTGGCTTCAAAAAGCTTCTCTTGTTTTATGCCAGTATTTCTCAACTCCAGTCCTCATGCCCCACCAACAGTTCATGTTTTCAGGATCTCCCACAGAATGCACTGACCATAATGAAATCACCTGTGCAGCATCATTAAATCACCTCTGCAATACTAAGGAAAGCCAAAAAACATGACCTGTTGGTGGGTCTTGAGGACTGGAGTTGGGGACCCTTGTTCTAGAAGACCCAACAGGCCTATAAATGACACAAGCATACCTGTGATTTCAATGGCCACTGTATAGTGCCCCATTGTAATAAAAACTTACTGCAGGGTTCCTCAAAAGATTACGACTGATCACAAGGACCCTTGCAGTTGGGAAATCAACTAAATTAATTCATTGTCAAGAAAACCTTCACGAAAATGTAATTGTCCAAAGTGGGCAACGTTAAATGTTTTAGTTGGGAATATATTTTTCTTAGAAATAACTATCATTAACCATTACTTTTTTTGGAAAAGATTCTCAACTAGAGAACTTCTGTCAAAATTGTGCTAGCTGAGGGATTGGTTGATTGCCTTTGGTAGGGCTCAGTGATTTTGCCACGGGAGCCTGCAGAGATCAGTGAATTATATGGCCAATTTATATATACTAGCTTTGTAAACTGGCTAATTAATGGGTCCTCAATATGGGATACAACCGGTAATACCCATAAGCCAGAGCACATGGAAAGGGTTTTTTCTATTGGGACAACTCATTGAGGATTGGACCTATACTCTGTTTCAAGTTCTTTGCTGTAGGTTATAACTCTCCACATCTCAGACCTGTAAGTGTTTTCCTTAACCTATGGATTTTAGAGCCCGTGAGAATTACCAGGAGAGGCTTTTAAAGCCGTGTCAGATTTACTGATATTTACATTATAAACACAACTTTGAACTACTGAATTTGCCCGAGGAAATGCTTACATTTTCTCCAACAGTAACTTGATATTGAAAG
Organism: Phyllomedusa bahiana; assembly: GCA_025379985.1. Lineage (NCBI taxonomy): Eukaryota > Metazoa > Chordata > Amphibia > Anura > Hylidae > Phyllomedusa > Phyllomedusa bahiana. The sequence goes on from JAODAL010059270.1 coordinate 14,600, forward strand.
TATACCAGAGGGGTAATTTTGCATCATAGTGCATCAGTATGAACCCATTAAGGTTATGTCAAAAGTAATTTTCAGTAAACAATAATATAATAATTCAGCTGCTGCCGTCTGCTCCTTTCAAGATGTCTAACCTGATTAATCAGAAGGTTATTGAAGGCCATAAGTTAAAAAATGCAATCATCTCCTGAGCAAGGCGGTATAAAATTAGAAAATATAGATTTCCAAATTTTGACAAAATGAGAACTATAATTTTATGCATGTTCACATCTACATTTATTTCTAATGTAAATAATGGCAGTGTAGGATCTTTCTCATGATGGATACCATTGCCACCCAATGGACCATTGACCATAGTGAGGTCCACCAGGTTTCTGTCATGTTGCCCATCATCTTACCAGACAAAATAATGCAGCATGCTGCTCTGTTTTGTTCGGGAACTTTAGAAGAATCTACGACAGAAAGCTCCTGGAAGAACCTCCTTTGGAAATGTGAACATAACATTAAAGAGATGCATTAATTTAAAGAAACTCTACATTTTAGAAGGGTCCCTTGATAATAGGCTGATCATAAAGTGCCATCTTATTGGGACCATCAGCGATCAGCTGTTATATATGGAGGAACTTGACAATAAGGCTATGTTCACACGATGTAATTTCGGCAAGCATCTCGGGGCATATTTGTGCTCTAATATGAGCGAGATGCACGCCGAAAATACGGTAATCCATAGTTCTCATAGAGACTATGGATTACGCCTCCTCTCCCCGGTCTTACAATATGATCCTATTGCACGCGTGGGGAAATAAGTGAAGATGCGCCGCGAGTAAGGACAGTCTATGGGATGGGCGGGCTGCTGGCCCCCCTGTGCAATGGGTGTATGCGCGTATCAGCGTGTCTCCCAAACACCCGGCGTAATTGTGGGGCGTACTGTACACCCCGCAATTACGCTGTGTGAACATAGCCTAAGGGCTAGATGTATGTACAGGGCTGCGCCAGTATTCTGGTGTCATTTCAGCCCAAAAGCTGTTTCAGCCCTGGTCTCTTGATGTATGAGCAGACACACTCCAAAAGTAGGCGCCTTTTGTGGCACCTGAGGCACAACGTTTGGCATTCTGCAGACGCATCTCTCCACAACCGTATGATTCTACACATTTATGACTGTAGGACGGCAAAACTGGGCATATTACTTCTGGAACAGGTAGACCTAGTTAAAAGTGGTCTACTTGAGCCTGAGTTGTCATAGTAGAAAAAGAAAGTACCAAATCTATGACCCACAGTAGGACAGGTTCATACATTCTACTGCACTCTACACTGATTTAAAGCTATTTAGAATTGGCCTCTTTGCGGATCATACATGTCACCATAAGAGTGACATGTCCCATTAGGGCTGCGCCATTTTTTTGGTGTATTTTTTGGTGTATTTTCTATATAAATGAACTGTAATACACCAAAACTAGGCTTAGGTGCATCAAATATGCTAGCAATTATATGCTATGAACCTAAGTTATGCATTGTGCCTAAGTTAGGTGCATCAATTATACTATGCAAGGGATACCAGACGCCAGATTTTAGACAAATTCGTTTATTAAGGCACACTATAGAGTCATTTAATGCGCCTTAAATCTGGTGTGGCGGCGCCTCTTTTCTGACATGTCGCCATAAGTGTCTAATTTCTCTGCAGCACCACAACAGGGGAAATGGAGCATTACACAGTGTCCATTCACATCAGGGAGATATCTGTGCAATACAGGGCAGGTCTCTTGATTGTCCATTCTGGTCAAGAAATGTAGATCCTGAACAGAGGACCTCCTTATATTAACTTGTAATTCTCTAATATGTTGCATGACAGCTGGTTTTCTAAACTTTATTGGTTCTTAAACTAATTGTCCAATGATAAGGATGATTACCTAATTTGTATAGCCTGGAGGAAACAGAGGACATGATCAAAATATTTAAGCACGTCAAAGGATTAATTTAGGTCAGAGGGGGAGGTTTTAAAAAGAATCTAAACACAAGAACTTAGCCTAAATACATTTTTAGTCAAATCTGATAATTACTGTAGCTTACTCTGAATGGTAAAGCTTCCCTGAATATTTAACATTCTGTATTCTATGGATACACTACATAACAACTACACTATTTGGGGTTATCAAAAGTACTCGACTATTAACCCCTCTTTCTTAAGTCAGCATCTGTTCTCCACTGAGAAAAAAAGAGTCCGAGAGGATTATAAGGCCTTAAAGGGTTTTTCTTATCAAGACAACCCCCTTTTAAAACTAAACCCAGGAATTAGGTCTAGGACGCCGTACCCTTTTACTCTAAAGCAACAACTGTAGGTAAAAAGTAGCATTACATGGTGACCATTGAAATGAGTGACCTGCCAATTTGGGATCTTAAATCTGTCCCTATTTGGTTCAACAACAGTTTGACTAAACTCACGAAGGGATTTTGGCTTTGGATGTCCCAAACTATGCCTTTTTTTTTACTCTGTTCCTAATCTTAAAGGGGTTGTCTCACTACATTAATTCATCTTACCTCAGTCCTGTTTTCTTGGTTTCATTTTGAATTCAGGGCTGTAGTAGAAGCCAGGTCTGTAGCTATAGCAACCAGTGCTGGCAGCCTATCAGGATAGCTCAAACAGATCTGTAGCTATAGTGACCTGAGGAGCTGATGCAGCCCATACAAGAGGGGATATCTAGGAATAGGTAGGACACTGTTAATGGACATATATTGCAAAGGACTTGTTTTTGCAAGCTCTTTAACATAAAAAGCAGCAATCCCTGTAGTGAGACAACCCCTTTAACCTTAATCCTTATGCTGACTGTAACTGAGACCATAGCCCTAAATTGGAGTAAGAGTTAGCACTAGATGGTTTTAAACTGATGTACAGTGTTTAATCTACCAGTTCCAATGGCTTGCACTTGACATAACACCTGATGTCATCTCTGATCCAACGCCGCAGTAGGGTACTCTAATGTAACTTTGGAATGGAAGTAACATTGGATATCATGTTGGATATGAAGTGATGTCAGAACATTAACTCCTTGGGACCAGAGGCAACAGAGATTGGAGGCAATGAGGACTGGTAAGCTAAACCCTGCAGTCAAGTTAAGAATCCCTAGCCCTAGTGGACAATTTTTATGATATTTTGCCAAAAATCGATTGAGGCGCTCAGTTATAGGTCAAATTTCACTTTGACCCAAATCTAAAGCACAACACTAATCAATGTTATTAAATATTCCTAAATTTCTTAATGCTGCATTTACCATATTTTTGTAAAAATAAATTCAAGTAAAGAAAGTTTTTATTTTTTTCTGAAAAACACTTTTTGAATGCAAAAATTATTTATCAATTTTAAAAATAGAAAGCTCAGCTAAACACTCAGTTCATAAAGACTAGTTGCTGAGTTTCCATCACTTTTGGCCATTGTCATAGGGTCAAATATTTGTTATGATGCACTTTGAAGTAACGGGGGCTTAGGAAGCGAGTTTTTACCTCACTCACCCCATCAAAGCACAGAAGCTTTGAAAAGCCAAGTTTTTTTGTACCATGAAACCCAACCCTGGGCCGCCTAATTAATTTCACTAAATAGATCATCCACTCAATGAAGGAGCCTTTAAGTAAAGAAGAGGCTCAAGAAAATGTTGCCTCGTTTCTTAAGGTGATGTGTTTTCATTGCTGGACATCCTTTGAAAAGCACCAGGCTACTTTTAGACTGGATTAAGAAAGGCGTATACATACCCTTTGTAATGGTATTACAAGCAAAGGGCCTATAGAAATGAAAACAAGATGCCTAATTTCAACAGAATGCCACTAAAAGCTACTTAGTGCAAACATCCGTAAACCTGTCAGGAGTGAAGACTTGCTAAAGAAAGAAGCTCGAAGAAAGAAGCTCCCAAAGATGACAGAAAAACAAATATTATGATTGGTGGAGCTTATAATATTGCAGAGGTCTACAATTTTCTCAGCTATGTTGGCTTTCTATTTTCATTTGTTAGTCATTCTCTTTGGTAAAAAAATATCTAAAAGTCACGCTTTGAGGCTTCATCGTAGCTTCTCCTCCTTAATTTCTCATATTTTATAAAACAAGAGCCAGATTAAAAAAGGGCTTTCCCCAATACATCTCAACAAGTATCTACTATAAGAGTATCCAGAAGATATCAGCATCTAGGGACAACCCATCTAAGGATACATTGATGAAGGAGGTTATTTTCTTGTATTGTGAAGTATCAGATGCAGTTATGCGTTACCACATGTTATGCATTGAGATCAAAAACGTAATAATCATTTGATGTACAACCACTGTTTAGCAACTCTACATGTAATAGGATCTGATGGATGGTAATAGGCTTCCATTTTAATTATTGGCATTCCCACCATATAATGTGGTGTTAGATGCCATAGTATTCCAATTTATGGGGGACTAATATCTATTACATAGAGACCAAAGCACTAAGACCTAGGTCTCTTTAGCTTATTTCCTTAAAAGCTGTGCTCCCCATAATCTGCTGTCTAGGAAACCGCAAATAAGCCGTGTGAACAGCCTTAGGGTTTTACGTTCTATTACAAGTAACTTACTGCTCTAGGGCCTGGTCTGACAGCGCTCCTGGTGTGGCATCACTTTTGGTATGATGTCACTCCAGCTTACCATAACATAGAAACCCTATGTTGTTTCTTACTAGTTACCACTATGTTATAATAGCTGGAAGTGACATCAGACCAGGAGTGCCGCCAGACAAAGAGCACTGCATGACGGTATGTTAACCCATAAAACTTTTCTGCCAAAATTTCATTCTGGCCAACCCAAATAGAATCGCTTAAATTTGGGAACATTTTGACATAGACCCAAATCCAAATCACAACACTAGTCACTATTAATGATGACCAGAGCATATTGACGATCACAAATTCAAAAATCCCCGTTTTTTTCATTCTTCTATCTTGATACGTAGACATCTGATATTCATCTCCATTGATAGAATATAACAGTAGGATAACTTTAATAGGAGACTTGTATATCAATATATACCAATTACTCGAGGGCAATGCCAAAGAGCATAGGGGACAGCGGGCACCCCTGTCTTGTTTCCTTTTGTAGATTGATGGAGGAGGAGATAAAGCCTGGTGTATGTACCCTCGCTTGGGGAGCATTATATTTTGCCGTTAGGTAATTCCTGAAATTCCCTGTAAAGCCCATTCTATCCAACACTAGTTAACATAGTAATTATATACATCAAAAGATATATGATTTTTCGATTATATTGTTTTAATAACTTATATTATAAGATGTATCCAGGCTGCATTGGTGGCTAATAGAAGTCGATGAATAAATTAATTGGATTTTTGCAAAAATATAGCTACACTGCAGATTTTATGCTGGATAAAGCTGACGACCACTACAGGAGACTAAAAAAGATGCAAAAGATATGACCAAATGTTGGGTTACATTCATTACAGCACAATTTTCTATCCATTCCTCTGCAGAGGTGATTGCTACAAATAAATTGATGGCTTTCATACGTATATGTATATATACCAATCGCCATTGACAATGGCACACCATGCCCCCCATTTTTATATCTCCTTAAAATGCAAGGGAAAAGATGCTAATACAAGGAGATCACTCCGGTAGGCCTCCATATTCTTGGAAACTTCTTTAGAATGAAGAATCCGAACTACATGCGATACTGGGTATGGATATATGGACATACAGTTGAAACCAGAAGTTTACATCCACTATATAAAAAGCCCCATCTGCAGGTTTTTCTCACTATCTGACATGAAATCAAAATAAACCTTTTACCCTTTTTATGTAAATTTAGGAAAAAAAATTTATTTAAATTTCCCAAATGCCAAAATAAGAAAAGAAAATTTTTTTTAGCCATTTTTATTTTTTTCGGCAAAGTCAAAAGTTACAAACACTGGGATTACATCCCTTTAAACAATTTGGGACAGCCCAAAAGGGAATGTTAGTCTTTGAAGCTTCTAAAAGGGTTTTAATTGGCAATTTTATCCGATTAATTAGAGACTATTGTGAGTATTTTATACACACCAAAACACCACTTCTGTGTTAACATCATGAAAAAGTCGAAAAAAATCAGCCAAATATAGGGAAAAAAAATTATGGACTTTTACAAGTCCCGGAACATCCTTAGATGCAAATTTTCAGATACCTAAAGGTCCTTTCATCTGTAAAAAAACAATTTTAGCGAGTAAAACAAGATGGAATTTTCTAGCCATCAAAGCCCAGAAAAAGACAGGTTCTGTGCTCAGGATGAATGTTTTGGTCCAACATTTTCATTTCAGCCCAAGAACAAAAGCAAAAGACCTTGTGGATGCCGGGGGGGAAGCTGGGAAAATTTTTTATTTTCCAGGGGGGGAAACGACTACGTATCAACATGGGGTGAAAGGCCACTCCGCCAGGAGGGAACCATTTAAACCAAAATAAACATAAAACCATGTCCTAGGGCTGACGAAACTAAAAATTGAATGTTTTGGGGTATAATGACCTTTTTTACGTTTGGGGGGAAAAAGGAAAACTTGGAAGCCAAAACACCATCCCAAATTGATGGATATTTACCTTCACAAATGCCTGGAACCAGTGACAGTATCTGCTTACATATCACTCACTTTGAGCTCCTGAACAACAGTGACACAATATGTGGCAACTTTTCCTTTTACTTTGAACTTTGTTGAATAGGGTCCCCCCTTCCCGTACCGACGTTTTTAGGCAACTTCCAGAGAGTGATCTTCATCTATTGTGTCCCACATATTTTTAGATGGGTTTTTAGCCTGAGAAGGGACTATGAAGCCATTGTTTGGAGTTTCCACACCATCTTCTAAATAACACTGATTGAGGGTACGTCATGAACACCATATTTCTTTCTATATTCACTGTGACATTGCTTAAATGAGTTGGTGATTCAATAGGTTTCCATTGTAAAGTCACGTTGCTCAATACTGACAAACCCCCATCCATAAAAAGTGAGTGACCA
>JAODAL010059271.1:0-21591 GCA_025379985.1 Phyllomedusa bahiana
CTCCCCCGCAAACCCCCCCGGCGCTGTACCAACAGGGGGAGGAGGGGAACGATCCCTCCACCCTCCCCCCGGGCCCCCCCGGCCGGCCCCCTGGGACTTTCAGGGGGAGAAGGGAGGAAGGAGCAAACCCCGCTGGCCCCTTTTCCCCTCCCCCACACTTTGGCCCGGCGGGTGGAAAAAATACAGGGAGAGGGGGGGAAAGGGGGGCGGGGATCCCTCCCGCCCTCCCCCCGCCCCACGAGACTCCCCGGGGGGGGTGAAGCTTCACCTGCCTTTGGGGGGCGGCCCGGGGGCGCAAGAGGGAAAAGCCCCAAAAATCTGCCGGGGGTGGGGGGGGACCCCAAAAAGCGAGACCCCCCCCGCCAAAAGCGGGGGGAGTTGGGGATTTGAGGTAGGTAGGGTTTTAGGCCTTTCCCCGGTTTGTTAGGTTTAAAACCCCCGTGGGGAGGTATAAAAAGGCCCCCCGTAGGTAGGTTTATAGGGCCCCTCGGTAGTTAGATTATAGCCTCTTTGACTAGCATAATGGCTTGATTTATGCAGGAACTGCTGACACTTTAGCCCCTTCGGGGTGGGGGGGTTTGTGGGGGTGTGAAGGGGGGGGGAGGTGTTGGGGGGGGGGTTGGGGGGGGGGGGGAGGTGTTTTGGGGTGGGGGGAAGGGGTCGGGGGTTTTTTAGGGGTGGGGGGGGGGTGGGTTTTAGGTTTTTGGGGGGGGGGGGAAAAAATTGGGGGGGGGTTAGGGGGGGGGGGAAGGCGGGGGGGGGTGAGGGGTTTTTGGGGTGGGGGGAAAATGTTGGCGGGGGGGGGTTAGGGGGGGGGAGGTGTTGGGGGGGGGGGTTAGGGGGGGGGAAAGGTTTTTGGGGGGGGTTAGGGGTGGGGGGGGGTTTTTGGGGGGGGGTTAGGGGGGGGTAGGTTGGGGGGTGTTTTGTGGGGTGGGGGTGGGTTTTGGGTGGGGGGGGGGTTTTTGGAGGTGTTTTGGGGGGGGGGGAGTTAGTGGTGTGGGGGAGGTGTTGGGGGTGGGGGGGGGTTTTTTGGGGGGGGGTTAGGGGGGGAGGAGGGGTTTTGGGGGGATTTTAGGGGGGGGGGGAGGGGTTTTGGGGTGGGGGGAGGTGTTGGGGGGGGGTGTTAGAGGTGGCGGGAGGTGTTGGGGGGTGGGGGGGGTGTTGGGGGGGTTAGGGGTGGGGGGAGGTTGGGGAGGTGTTGGGGGGGGGGGGGAGGGTTGTGGGGGTGTTAGGGGTGGGGGAGGGTTGGGGTGGGGGGAAATGTTGGGGGGGGTGTTAGGGGGGGGGGGAGGTGTTTGGGTGGGTGTTAGGGGTGGGGGGAGGTGTGGGGGAGGTGTTGGGGTGGGGGGAGGTGTTAGGGGGGGGGGATGTGGGGGGTGTTAGGGGTGGGGGGGAGGTGTGTGGTGTTAGGAATGGGGGGAGGTGTTAGGGGTGGGGGGGGGTGTTGGGTGTTAGGAATGGGGGGAGGGTTAGGGGGGTGGGGGGGGTATGGGGGAGTGGGGGGGGTGGCGTGTTAGGGAATGGGGGGAGATGTTTTTCCCTCTGTTGGCCGCATATCTAAACCAAAAAAGTGTACGCCATCTGCTGTCCCTTGGTATTAGGCCCCATTACTTTAATCGTTGTGTGAAAACTCTTTTTTGAGGGGCGTTTCAAGTCGAGCAGCCTGAGTGTAAAAACGGCCCCGTTGGGTTACGTCAATTCTGTAAAGAGTGTTTTTTATTTTTTCTACATAGCCAAAAGAGGGCTTTTTTTTGTGTGACAAATGTTCGTTTTAAAGGTGCATGAACGCTCATGTAATGGTTTTGGAATCTGAAAAAAAAGGGGTGAAAATTTTAAAAATGTACTTGCACCGTTTTGCGGTGTTTGTTTTTTGGGTTTACTTTTTGGTAAAAAGTGATTCATCTGTATTTTCTTGGGTTGTGGGGGCCCCCTTCCCGCTTGCCCAGGGGCCCCCCTTGCTGTTAAACGGCTTGATATAGGCCTACACGTTGGTCATAGCCCCACTAGGTAGGTACATAGGCCTACACTGTACAACCCATCCCCTTATCTATAATTGCACAGCACACTTTCCCCTGTTCATAACTCACAGCACCACTTCCCTGTATCTTTAAAAATTGACAGCACCACTTTTCCCCGTATTTACATTGCACAGCACCACTTCCCTGTTTTCATTACTGCCAGCACCCTTTTTTCCATGATCTTTAAAAAGCAACCTTCTCCTGTTCTATAATTGCACAGCACCCCTTCCCCGTTTCATTATGCACGCACCATTCCCCTGTATCTATATACTGCACACCCATTTTCCCTTTCTATAATTGACAGCACCACTTCTCCCTTTTCAAATTGCACAGCACCACTTCCCCTGTTTCTATATACTGCACAGCACCACTTCCACTGTATCTATATACTGCACAGCACCACTTCACCTGTATCTATATACTGCACAGCACCACTTCTCCTGTATCTATACATTGCACACACCATTCCCCCGTATCTATTTGCAAAGACCACTTTTATGGGTACGGCCATATAAATACGAACACCCCTGTTGAGCAGTTGGATTTTAATCATTATATCCATGAACATTTTCCAGCGCTGTGATATAAAACAATATGTAACCAATAACATGACAAACAGTGAATAATGGGACAAGCAGCCCCTTTCTAGAGCCTGGCTGTTGAATGGAGAGCGGCTCTTTCTAGAGACTGGTTATTGAATGGAGAGTGGCCTCCTTCTAGAGCCTGGATATTGGATGGAGTGACCTCTTTCTAGAGCCTGGCTGTTGGATGGAGAGCAGCCTCCTTCTAGAGCCTGGATATTGGATAGAGAGCGGTCTCCTTCTAGAGGCTGGCTGTTGAATGGAGAGCGGCTTCCTTCTAGAGCCTGGATATCGGATGGAAAGAAGCCTCCTTCTAGAGGCTGGATATTGGATGGAGTGACCTCTTTCTAGAGCCTGGCTGCTGGATAGAGAGCGTCAACTTTTTAGACTCCGGCTGTTGAATATAAGAACGGCCTGCTTCTAGAGCATGGATGTTGAATGGAGAGCAGTCTCCTTCTGGAGACTTGCTGTTGAATGGAGAGCGGCCTCCTTCTAGAGCCTGTCGATTCGAGAGAGAGCGGCCTCCTGCTAGAGCCTGGCTATTGGATGGAGAGTGGCCTCCTTCTAGATCCTGGCTGTTGGATGGAGAGCGGCCTCCTTCTAGAGCCTGGCTGTTGGACGGAGAGCGGCAACTTTTTAGACTCCGGCTGTTGAAAATAAGAGCGGCCTTCTTCTAGAGCCTGGCTGTTGGACGGAGAGTGGCCTCCTTCTAGAGCCTGGATATTGCATGGAGAGCGGCCTCCTTCTAGAGCCTGGATATTGGATGGGGAGGGGCCTCCTTCTAGAGGCTGGATATTGGATGGAGTGACTTCTTACTAGAGCCTGGATCTTTTTAAATGGCGGGGTGTTGAATGGCGGTTGAACTTTTTCTAGATCCAGGATGCTTGATGGAGAGTGGCTTTTTCCTAGACTCTGGCTGATGGATAGAGAGCGGCTTCTTTTTAGACTCTGGCTGTTGCATACAGAGTGGCCTCTTTCTAGAGCCTGGATGTTGGATGGAGAGCGGCCTCTTTCTAGAGCCTGGATGCTGGATGGAGAGCGGCCTCTTTCTAGAGCCTGGATGCTGGATGGAGAGCGGCCTCTTTCTAGAGCCTGGATGCTGGATGGAGAGCGGCCTCTTTCTAGAGCCTGGATGCTGGATGGAGAACAGCCTCATTCTAGAGCCTGGATGATGGATGGAGAGTGGCTCTTTCAAGAGCTTGGATGTTGCATGGAGAGCGGTCTCCTTCAAGAGTCTGGATATTGGACTGACAGTGGCCTCTTTATAAGCCTGGCTATTGGATGGAGAGCGGTCTTCTTCAAGAGCTTGGATGTTGTATGGAGAGCGGCCTCTTTCTAGAGCCTGGATGCTGGATGGAGAACGGCCTCTTTCTAGAGCCTGGATGCTGGATGGAGAACGGCCTCTTTCTAGAGCCTGGATGCTGGATGGAGAACGGCCTCTTTCTAGAGCCTGGATGCAGAGCGGCCTCCTTCTAGAGCCTGGATGCTGGATGGAGAGTGGCCTTTATCTAGAGCCTGGATGCTGGATGGAGAGTGACTTCTTTCTAGAGCCTGGCTGTTGAATGGAGAGCCCCTCTTTCTAGAGCCTGGATATTGGATAAAGAGCAGCCACTTCTAGTGCTTGCATGTTGGATGGAGAGCGGCCTCCTTCTAGAGCCAAGCTATTGGATGAAGAGTGGCCTCCTTATATAGCCTGGATATTGGATTGAGAACGGCCTCCTTCAAGAGCCTGGTTGTTGGATGGAGTGACCTCTTTCTAGAGCCTGGCTATTGGATGGAGAGCGGCCTCCTTCTAGAGCCTGGATATTGGATGGAGAGTGGCCTCCTTCTAGTGCCTGGCTGTTGGATGTAGTGACCTCTTTCTCGAGCCTGGCTGGAGAACTACCTCTTTCTAGAGCCTGGATGTTGGCTGGAGACCCTGGCTGGAGAACTACCTCTTTCTAGAGCCTGGATGTTGGCTGGAGAGCAGCTCTTTCCTAGACCCTGGCTGGAGAGCAATCTCTATCTAAAAACCCTGGATGTTGGATGGAGAGCGGCCTCCTTCTTAAGCCTGGATATTGGATGGAGAGCGGTCTCCTTCTAGTGCCTGGCAGTTTTATGTAGTGACCTCTTTCTAAAGCCTGTATGCTGGATGGAGGGCGGATTTATCCTAGACCCTGGCTGAAGAATTACCTCTTTCTAGTGCCTGGCTGTTGAATGAAGAGCAGCTCTTTCTAGAGCCTGGATGTTGGATGGAGAGCAGTTTTTTCTAGACCCTGGCTGGAGAGCAACCTCTATCTAGAGCCTGGATTTTGGATGGAGAATGGCTCTTTCAAGAGCCTGGCTGTTGAATGGAGAGCGGCCTCCTTCTAGAGCCTGGATATTAGACTGACAGTAGCCTCTTTATAAAGCCTGGCTGTTGGATGGAGAGCAGTCTCCTTCAAGAGTTTGGAGGTTTGATGGAGAGCGGCCTCCTTCAAGAGTCTGGATGTTCGGTGGAGAGTGAACTCTTTCTAGATCCTGGATATTGGATTGAGAATGGCCTCTTTCTAGTGCCTGGCTGTTGGATGGAGAGCAGCTCTTTCTAGAGCCTGGATGTTGGATGTAGAGCAATTATTTTTTTAGAGACTGTCTGTTGAATGGAAAGCGGCTTCCTTCTAGAGCGTGAGTGGATGGAGTGACCTCTTTCTACAGCCGGGGTGCTGTATGGTGGGTGACCTCTTTCTAGATCCTGGATGCTTGATGGAGAGTGGCTTTTTCCTAGACTCTGGCTGTTGGATAGAGAGTGGCTTCTTTTTAGACTCTGGCTGTTGGATAAAGAGTGACCTCTTTCTATAGCCTGGATGCTGGATGGAGAGTGGCTTTTTCCTAGAATCTGGATAGAGAGTGGCTTCTTTTTAGACTCTGGCTGTTGGATAAAGAGTGACCTCTTTCTATAGCCTGGATGTTGGGTGGAGAGCAGAATTTTCCTAGACCCTGGCTGGAGAGCAATCTATCTAGAACCTGGATGTTGGATGGAGAGCGGCTCTTTCAAGAGCCTGGCTGTTGAATGGAGAGTGGCCTCCTTCTAGAGCCTGGATATTGGCTGGACATTGGCCTCTTTATAGAGCCTGGCTGTTGGATGGAGAACAGTCTACTTAAAGAGCTTGGATGTTGGATGGAGAGCAGCCTCCTTCAAGAGCCTGGATGTTGGATGGAGAGCGGCCTCTATCTAGAGCCTGAATGCTGGATGGTGAATGGCCTCCTTCTAGAGCCTGGATGGAGTGTGGCCTCTTTCTAGAGCCTGGATGTTGGATGGAGAGCAGCCTCTTTGTAGAGCCTGGATGCTGGAGTGGGGGCTCGTTCTAGAGCCTGGAGGCTGGATGGAGAGTGGCCTCTTTCTAGAGCCTGGATGCTGGATCAAGAGCGGCCTCTTTCTAGAGCCTGGATGTTGGATAAGGAGCAGCCACTTCTACTGCCTGGATGTTGGATGGAGATCGGCCTCCTTCTAGAGCATGGCTGTTGAATGGAGGGCCGCCTCTTTCTAGATTCTGGATGATGGATAAAGAGAAACCACTTCTAGTGCCTGCATGTTAGATGTAGAGCAGCCTCCTTCTAGAGCCTGGATATTGGATAGAGAGCGGCCTCCTTTTTAGAGCCTGGGTATTGGATAAGAGCGGCCTCCTTCCCAGAGCCTGTCTGTTGGATGGAGTGACCTCTTTTCTAAGCCTGGCTTTTTGGATGGAGAGCGTCCTGCTTCTAGAGCCTGGATGTTGAATGGAGAGCGGCCTCCTTCTAGAGCCTGGATGTTGAATGGAGAGTGGCCTCCTCCTAGAGCCTGGAAATTGGATGGAGAGCGGCCTCTTTATAGAGCCTGGATGCTGGATGGAAAGCGGCCTCTTTCTAGAGCCTGGATGCTGGATAAAGAGCAGCCACTTCTAGTGCCTGCATGTTAGATGTAGAGCGGCCTCCTTCTAGAGCCTGGATGTTGAATGGAAAGCCGCCTCCTTCAAGAGCCTGGTTGTTGGATGGAGTGACCTCTTTCTAGAGCCTTGCTGTTGGATGGAGAGCGGCCTCCTTCTAGAGCCTGGATATTGGATGGAGAGCGGCCTCCTTCTAGTGACTGGCTGTTGGATGTCGTGACCTCTTTCTAGAGCCTGGATGCTGGATGGAGGGTGGCCTCTTTATAGAACCTGGATGCTGGATGGAGAGCGGCCTCTTTGTAGAGCCTGGATGCTGGAGTGTGGCCTCTTTCTAGAGCCTTGTTGCCGGATGGAGAGCGGCATCTTTCTAGAGCCTGGATGCTGGATGGAGAGCGGCCTCTATCTAGAGCCTGGATGCTGGATGGAGAGCGGCCTCTTTCTAGAGCCTGGCTGTTGAATGGAGAGCCCCTCTTTCTAGAGCCTGGATATTTGATAAAGAGCAGCCACTTCTAGTGCTTGCATGTTGGATGGAGAGCGGCCTCCTTCTAGAGCCAAGCTATTGGATGAAGAGTGGATATTGGAAGAGCCTGGATATTGGATTGAGAGCGGCCTCCTTCAAGAGCCTGGTTGTTGGATGGAGTGACCTCTTTCTAGAGCATGGCTGTTGAATGGAGAGCCGCCTCTTTCTAGAGCCTGGAGATTTGGATAAGAAAAAAACCACTTCTAGTGCCTGCATGTTTGATGTAGAGCAGCCTCCTTCTAGAGCCCGGATATTGGATAAAGAGCGCCTCCTTCAGAGCCTGGATATTGGATAGGGGAGCGGTCCCCCTTCTAGAGCCTGGCTGTTGGATGGAGAGCGTCCTGCTTCTAGAGCCTGGATGTTGAATGGAGAGTGGCCTCCTTCAAGAGCCTGGTTGTTGGATGGACTGACCTCTTTCTAGAGCCTGGTTGTTGGATGAAGAGCGGCCTCCTTCTAGAGCCTGGATATTGGATGGAGAGTGGCCTCCTTCTAGTGCCTGGCTATTGGATGTAGTGACCTCTTTCTAGAGCCTGGATGTTGGCTGGAGACCCTGGCTGGAGAACTACCTCTTTCTAGAGCCTGGATGTTGGCTGGAGAGCAGCTCTTTCCTAGACCCTGGCTGGAAAACAATCTCATCTAAAGCCTGGATGTTGGATGGAGAGCCCCCCCCTTCATGGGCCTGGATATTGGGTGGAGAGCGGTCTCCTTCTAGTGCCTGGCTGTTGTATGTAGTGACCTCTTTCTAAAGTCTGGATGCTGGATGGAGGGCGGCTTTATCCTAGACCCTGGCTGAAGAATTACCTCTTACTAGTGCCTGGCTGTTGAATGAAGAGCAGCTCTTTCTAGAGCCTGAATGTTGGATGGAGAACAGTTTTTTTCTAGATCCTGGCTGGAGAGCAACCTCTATCTAGAGCCTGGATTTTGGATGGAGAATGGCTCTTTCAAGAGCCTGGCTGTTGAATGGAGAGCGGCCTCCTTCTAGAGCCTGGATATTGGACCGACAGTAGCCTCTTTATAAAGCCTGGCTGTTGGATGGAGAGCAGTCTCCTTCAAGAGTTTGGATGTTGGATGGAGAGCGGCCTCCTTCAAGAGTCTGGATGTTGGATGGAGAGTGAACTCTTTCTAGATCCTGGATATTGGATTGAGAGTGGCCTCTTTCTAGAGCCTGGGTGTTGGATGGAGAACAGCTCTTTCTAGAGCCTGGGTATTGGATGGAGAGCAATTATTTTTTTAGAGACTGTCTGTTGAATGGAAATCGGCTTCCTTCTAGAGCGTGGCTGATGGATGGAGTGACCTCTTTCTACAGCCGGAGTGCTTTATGGCGGGTGACCTCTTTCTAGATCCTGGATGCTAGGTGGAGAGTGGCTTTTTCCTAGACCCCTGGCTGTTGGATAAAGAGCGGCCCCCTTTTTAGAGCCTGATGCTGGATGGAGAGTGGCTTTTTCCTAGACTCTGGCTGTTGGATAGAGAGTGGCTTCTTTTTAGACTCTGGCTGTTGGATAAAGAGTGACCTTTCTATAGCCTGGATGTTGGGTGGAGAGCAGAATTTTCCTAGACCCTGGCTGGAGAGCAATCTATCTAGAACCTGGATGTTGGATGGAGAGCGGCTCTTTCAAGAGCCTGGGGTGTTGAATGGAGAGTTGGCCTCCTTCAAAAGCCTGGATATTGGCTGGACATTGGCCTCTTTATAGAGCGTGGATGATGGATGGAGAACAGTCTACTTAAAGAGCTTGGATGTTGGATGGAGAGCGGCCTCATTCTAGAGCCTGTATGATGAATGGAGACAGGCCTCATTCTAGAGCCTGGATGGTGGATGGAGAGCGGCCTCATTATAGAGCCTGGATGCTGGAGTGGGGCCTCTTTCTAGAGCCTGGATGCTGGATCAAGAGCGGCCTCTTTCTAGAGCCTGGATGCTGGATCAAGAGCGGCCTCTTTCTAGAGCCTGGATGTTGGATAAGGAGCAGCCACTTCTACTGCCTGGATGTTTTGGGTGGAGAAACGGCCTCCTTCTAGAGCATGGCTGTTGAATGGAGAGCCGCCTCTTTCTAGAGCCTGGATGATGGATAAAGAGAAACCACTTCTAGTGCCTGCATGTTAGATGTAGAGCAGCCTCCTTCTAGAGCCTGGATATTGGATAGAGAGCGGCCTCCTTCTAGAGCCTGGATATTGGATCGAGAGCGGCCTCCTTCTAGCGCCAAGCTATTGGATAGAGAGCGGCCTCCTTCTAGAGCCTGGATATTGGATAGAGAGCGGCCTCCTTCTAGAGCCTGTCTGTTGGATGGAGTGACCTCTGTCTAGAGCCTGGATGTTGAATGGAGAGCGGCCTCCTTCTAGAGCCTGGATGTTGAATGGAGAGCGGCCTCCTTCTAGAGCCTGGATGTTGAATGGAGAGCGGCCTCCTTCTAGAGCCTGTCTATTGGATAGAGAGCGGCCTCCTTCTAGAGCCTGTCTATTGGATGGAGTTACCTCTTTCTAGAGCCTGGCTGTTGGATGGAGAGCGTCCTGCTTCTAGAGCCTGGATGTTGAATGGAGAGCGGCCTCCTTCTAGAGCCTGGATGTTGAATGGAGAGCGGCCTCCTAGAGCCTGGCTGTTGGATGTAGTGACCTCTTTCTAGAGCCTGGATGCTGGATGGAGAGCAGCCTCTTTTTAGGCTCTTGATTTTGGATAGAGAGCGGCCTCTTTCTAGAGCCTGGATCTCTTTAGACTCTTGATTTTAGATAGAGCCTGGCTGTTGAATGCAGAGCAGTCTCGTTCTAGAGCCTGGCTGTTGAATGGAGAGTGGCCTCCTCCTAGAGCCTGGAAATTGGATGGAGAGCGGCCTCGTTATAGAGCCTGGATGCTGGATGGAAAGTGGCCTCTTTCTAGAGCCTGGGTGCTGGATAAAGAGCAGCCACTGCTAGTGCCTGCATGTTAGATGTAGAGCGGCCTCCTTCTAGAGCCTGGATATTGGATAGAGAGCGGCCTCCTTCTAGAGCCTGTCTGTTGGATGGAGTGACCTCTTTCTAGAGCCTGGCTGTTGGATGGAGAGCGTCCTGCTTCTAGAGCCTGGATGTTGAAGGGAGAGCGGCCTCCTTCTAGAGCCTGGGTGTTGAATGGAAAGCCGCCTCCTTCAAGAGCCTGGTTGTTGGATGGAGTGACCTCTTTCTAGAGCCTTGCTGTTGGATGGAGAGTGGCCTCCTTCTAGAGCCTGGATATTGGATGGAGAGCGGCCTCAATCTAGAGCCTGAATGCTGGATGGAGAACGGCCTCCTTCTAGAGCCTGGATGTTGAATGGAGAGCGGCCTCCTTCTAGAGCCTGTCTGCTGGATGGAGAACGGCCTCTTTCTAGAGCCTGGATGCTAAATGAAGAGCGACATCTTTCTAGAGCCTGGATGCTGGATGGAGAGCAGCCTCCTTCTAGAGCCTTGATATTGGATAGAGAGCGGCCTCCTTCTAGAACCTGGATATTGGATAGAGAGCGGCCTCCTTCTAGAGCCTGGCTGTTGGATGGAGAGCGTCCTGCTTCTAGAGCCTGGATGTTGAATGGAGAGTGGCCTCCTTCAAGAGCCTGGTTGTTGGATGGAGTGACCTCTGTCTAGAGCCTGGCTGTTGGATGAAGAGCGGCCTCCTTCTAGAGCCTGGATAATGGATGGAGAGAGGCCTCCTTCAAGTGCCTGGCTATTGGATGTAGTGACCTCTTTCTCGAGCCTGGCTGGAGAACTACCTCTAGCTAGAGCCTGGATGTTGGCTGGAGACCCTGGCTGGAGAACTACCTCTTTCTAGAGCCTGGATGTTGGCTGGAGAGCAGCTCTTTCCTAGACCCTGGCTGGAGAGCAATCTCTATCTAAAGCCTGGATGTTGGATGGAGAGCAGCCTCCTTCATGAGCCTGGATATTGGATGGAGAGCGGTCTCCTTCTAGCGCCTGGCTGTTGTATGTAGTGACCTCTTTCTAAAGTCTGGATGCTGGATGGAGGGCGGCTTTATCCTAGACCCTGGCTGAAGAATTACCTCTTACTAGTGCCTGGCTGTTGAATGAAGAGCAGCTCTTTCTAGAGCCTGGATGTTGGATGGAGAACAGTTTTTTTCTAGATCCTGGCTGGAGAGCAACCTCTATCTAGAGCCTGGATTTTGGATGGAGAATGGCTCTTTCAAGAGCCTGGCTGTTGAATGGAGAGCGGCCTCCTTCTAGAGCCTGGATATTGGACCGACAGTAGCCTCTTTATAAAGCCTGGCTGTTGGATGGAGAGCAGTCTCCTTCAAGAGTTTGGATGTTGGATGGAGATCGGCCTCCTTCAAGAGTCTGGATGTTCGATGGAGAGTGAACTCTTTCTAGATCCTGGATATTGGATCGAGAGTGGCCTCTTTCTAGAGCCTGGGTGTTGGATGGAGAACAGCTCTTTCTAGAGCCTGGGTATTGGATGGAGAGCAATTATTTTTTTAGAGACTGTCTGTTGAATTTGGGAAAACGGCCCTTTCCCTTTTAGAGCGTGGCTTGATGGATGGAGTGACCTCTTTCTACAGCCGGAGTGCTTTATGGCGGGTGACCTCTTTCTAGATCCTGGATGCTTGATGGAGAGTGGCTTTTTCCTAGACTCTGGCTGTTGGATAAAGAGCGGCCTCTTTCTAGAGCCTGGATGCTGGATGGAGAGTGGCTTTTTCCTAGCATCTGGATAGAGAGCGGCTTCTTTTTAGACTCTGGCTGTTGGATAAAGAGTGACCTCTTTCTATAGCCTGGATGTTGGGTGGAGAGCAGAATTTTCCTAGACCCTGGCTGGAGAGCAATCTATCTAGAACCTGGATGTTGGATGGAGAGCGGCTCTTTCAAGAGCCTGGCTGTTGAATGGAGAGTGGCCTCCTTCTAGAGCCTGGATATTGGCTGGACATTGGCCTCTATCTAGAGCCTGAATGCTGGATGGAGAACAGCCTCTTTCTAGAGCCTGGATGCTGGATGGAGTGCGGCCTCTTTCTAGAGCCTGGATGTTAGATGGAGAAACGGCCTCTTTTAGAGCCTGGATGCTGGATGGGGCCTCTTTCCCAGAGCCTGGATGCTGGATCAAGAGCGGCCTCTTTCTAGAGCCTGGATGCTGGATCAAGAGCGGCCTCTTTCTAGAGCCTGGATGTTGGATAAGGAGCAGCCACTTCTACTGCCTGGATGTTGGATGGAGATCGGCCTCCTTCTAGAGCATGGCTGTTGAATGGAGAGCCGCCTCTTTCTAGAGCCTGGATGATGGATAAAGAGAAACCACTTCTAGTGCCTGCATGTTAGATGTAGAGCAGCCTCCTTCTAGAGCCTGGATATTGGATAGAGAGCGGCCTCCTTCTAGAGCCTGTCTATTGGATAGAGAGCGGCCTCCTTCTAGAGCCAGTATATTGGATAGAGAGCGGCCTCCTTCTAGAGCCTGGATATTGGATAGAGAGCGGCCTCCTTCTAGAGCCTCTGTTGGATGGAGTGACCTGTGTCTAGAGCCTGGATGTTGTTTGGAGTGCGGCCTCCTTCTAGAGCCTGGATGTTGTATGGAGAGCGGCCTCCTTCTAGAGCCTGGATGTTGAATGGAGAGCGGCCTCCTTCTAGAGCCTGTCTATTGGATAGAGAGCGGCCTCCTTCTAGAGCCTGTCTGTTGGATGGAGTGACCTCTTTCTAGAGCCTGGCTGTTGGATGGAGAGCGTCCTGCTTCTAGAGCCTGGATGTTGAATGGAGAGCGGCCTCCTTCTAGAGCCTGGATGTTGAATGGAGAGCGGCCTCCTAGAGCCTGGCTGTTGGATGTAGTGACCCCTTTCTAGAGCCTGGATGCTGGATGGAGAGCAGCCTCTTTTTAGGCTCTTGATTTTGGATAGAGCGCGGCCTCTGTCTAGAGCCTGGATCTGTTTAGACTCTTGATTTTAGATAGAGCCTGGCTGTTGAATGCAGAGCAGTCTCGTTCTAGAGCCGGCTGTTGAATGGAGAGTGGCCTCCTCCTAGAGCCTGGAAATTGGATGGAGAGCGGCCTCTTTATAGAGCCTGGATGCTGGATGGAAAGTGGCCTCTTTCTAGAGCCTGGATGCTGGATAAAGAGGCAGGGCCCCTTCTAGTGCCCGCATGTTAGAAATTTGAGCGCCCCTTCTAGAGCCTGGATATTGGATAGAGAGCGGCCTCCTTCTAGAGCCTGTCTGTTGGATGTAGTGACCTCTTTCTAAAGTCTGGATGCTGGATGGAGGGCGGCTTTATCCTAGACCCTGGCTGAAGAATTACCTCTTACTAGTGCCTGGCTGTTGAATGAAGAGCAGCTCTTTCTAGAGCCTGGATGTTGGATGGAGAACAGTTTTTTTCTAGATCCTGGCTGGAGAGCAACCTCTATCTAGAGCCTGGATATAGGAGGGAGAATGGCTCTTTCAAGAGCCTGGCTGTTGAATGGAGAGCGGCCTCCTTCTAGAGCCTGGATATTAGACTGACAGTAGCCTCTTTATAAAGCCTGGCTGTTGGATGGAGAGCAGTCTCCTTCAAGAGTTTGGATGTTGGATGGAGAGCGGCCTCCTTCAAGAGTCTGGATGTTCGATGGAGAGTGAACTCTTTCTAGATCCTGGATATTGGATTGAGAGTGGCCTCTTTCTAGTGCCTGGCTGTTGGATGGAGAGCAGCTCTTTCTAGAGCCTGGATGTTGGATGTAGAGCAATTATTTTTTTAGAGACTGTCTGTTGAATGGAAAGCGGCTTCCTTCTAGAGCGTGGCTGATGGATGGAGTGACCTCTTTCTACAGCCGGAGTACTGTATGGCGGGTGACCTCTTTCTAGATCCTGGATGCTTGATGGAGAGTGGCTTTTTCCTAGACTCTGGCTGTTGGATAAAGAGCGGCCTCTTTCTAGAGCCTGGATGCTGGATGGAGAGTGGCTTTTTCCTAGAATCTGGATAGAGAGCGGCTTCTTTTTTAGACTCTGGCTTTTTGGATAAAGAGTGACCTCTTCTATACCTGGATGTTGGGTGGAGAGCAGAATTTTCCTAGACCCTGGCTGGAGAGCAATCTATCTAGAACCTGGATGTTGGATGGAGAGCGGCTCTTTCAAGAGCCTGGCTGTTGAATGGAGAGTGGCCTCCTTCTAGAGCCTGGATATTGGCTGGACATTGGCCTCTTTATAGAGCCTGGCTGTTGGATGGAGAACAGTCTACTTAAAGAGCTTGGATGTTGGATGGAGAGCAGCCTCCTTCAAGAGCCTGGATGTTGGATGGAGAGCGGCCTCTATCTAGAGCCTGAATGCTGGATGGAGAACAGCCTCTTTCTAGAGCCTGGATGCTGGATGGAGTGCGGCCTCTTTCTAGAGCCTGGATGTTAGATGGAGAGCAGCCTCTTTTTAGAGCCTGGATGCTGGAGTGGGGCCTCTTTCTAGAGCCTGGATGCTGGATCAAGAGCGGCCTCTTTCTAGAGCCTGGATGCTGGATCAAGAGCGGCCTCTTTCTAGAGCCTGGATGTTGGATAAGGAGCAGCCACTTCTACTGCCTGGATGTTGGATGGAGATCGGCCTCCTTCTAGAGCATGGCTGTTGAATGGAGAGCCGCCTCTTTCTAGAGCCTGGATGCTGGATAAAGAGCAGCCACTTCTAGTGCCTGCATGGTAGGTGTAGAGCAGCCTCCTTCTAGAGCCTGGATATTGGATAGAGAGCGGCCTCCTTCTAGAGCCTGGATATTGGATAGAGAGCGGCCTCCTTCTAGAGCCAGGATATTGGATAGAGAGCGGCCTCCTTCTAGAGCCTTGTTTTAAGATAGAAGCGGCCACCTTCTTGAGGCTGTCTGTTGGATGGATTGACCTCTTTCTAGAGCCCGGCTGTTGGATGGAGAGCGGCCTCCTTCTAGAGCCTGGATGTTGAATGGAGAGCGGCCTCCTTCTAGAGCCTGGATGTTGAATGGGGAGCGGCCCCTTCTAGAGCCTGTCTATTGGATAGAGAGCGGCCTCCTTAAGCCCCTATTGATGGAGTTACCTCTTTCTAGAGCCGGCTGTTGGATGGAGAGCATCCCGGCTTCTAGAGCCTGGATGTTGAATGGGGAAGCGGCCTCCTTTTAAGCCTGGAGTGAATGGGGGAGCGGCCCCCTAGACCCGGCTGTTGGATGTAGTGACCTCTTTTTTAGAGCCTGGATGCTGGATGGGGAGCACCCTTTTTAGCTCTTGATTTTGGAAGAGAGCGGCCTCTTTTTTTGAGCCCGGATCTCTTTAACCTTGATTTTTGATAGAGCCTGGCTGTTTAATGCAAGCATTTTCCTTCAAGCCTGGGTATTGGGATAGAGAGCGGCCCCCTTTAAGGCCTTCTGTTGGGTGGATGACCCTTTCTAGACCCGGTGTTTTTATGGAAGGGTCCGCTCTAGAGCCTGGATTTTTGAAGGGGACGGCCTCCTTCAGAGCCGGATTTGAATGGAAAACCGCCTCCTTCAAGAGCCCGGTTGTTGGATGGATGACCTCTTTCTAGACCTTCGTTGGGTGGAGAGTGGCCCCCCTTTTTTTTTGACCTTGGGTATTGGTGGAGACGGCCTCTATCTAAGCCCGAATGCTGGATGAGAACGGCCTTTCAGACCGGAGTTAATGGAGGCGGCCTCCTTCTAGAGCCGTCTGCTGGGGGAAACGCCTCTTTCTAAGCCCCGGATGCTAAATGGGAAGAGGGCACTTTTTTAGAGCCTGGATGCGGATGGGGAGCAGCTCCTTTAGAGCCCGGATAAATTGGGTAGGACGGCCTCCTTCTAGAACCTGGGTATTTGGGTAGAGAGCGGCCTCCTTCTAGAGCCTGGTGTTGGATGGAGAGCCCTCTTCTAGAGCCTGGATTTTTGAATGGGGAGGGCCTCCTTCAAGAGCCGGTTGTTGGATGGGGTGACCTCTTTTAAGCCCGGTGTTGGTGAAAGGGGGCCTTTCTAGACCCTATATTGGATGGAGAGTGGCCTCCTTCTAGTGCCTGGTATTGGGGTGATACCTCTTTCCGACCTGGCTGGAGAAAACTCCTCTTTCTAGACCTGAGTTCTGGGAGACCCCGGCGGAGAACTACCTCTTCTAAGCCTGGATTTGGTGGAGAGCACCTTTCCTAGACCCGGCTGGAGAGCAAAATTTTAAACAAAGCCCCGGATGTTGGATGGAAGCACCCCCTTCATACCGGATATTGGATGGAGAGCGGTTCCTTTTAGCGCCTGGTTTTTATGTAGTGACATCTTTCTAAATCGGATGCTGATGGGGGGCGGTTTTTCCTAGACCCTGGCTGAAAATTACCCCTTTCTATGCCTGGCTTTGAATGAAGACAGCTCTTTCTAGAGCCCGGATGTTTGGAAAACAGTTTTTTTTTCTAGATCCTGGCTGGAGAGAACCTCTAATCTAGAGCCCAGGAATTGGATGGAGAATGGCTCTTTCAAGAGCCTGTCTGTTGAATGGAGGAGCGTCCGCCCATACTAGATCCTGGATCTTGAGCAACCACGACTATAGCCTCTTATATAAAGCCTTGGCTTGTTGGATGAGACTATCAAGTCTCCTTTCAAGAGTTTGATCGTATCCTCTGATTGGAGATCCCCCCACACAAGAGTCTGGATGTCGATGGAAGTGACTCTTCTAGATCCTGGATATTGGAACGAGAGTGGACCTCTTATCTAAAGAGCTAAGTGTTGGATGGAGAACAGACTCATTTTCTTAGAGCCTGGGAATAGGATGAGAGCAATATTTTTTTAGAGACTGTCTGTTGAATGGAATATCGCGCCGGCTTTCCTTCTAGAGCGTGGCTGATGGATTGGAGTGACTCACTCTTTCCTACAGCCTGAAGTGCTTCTTACTGGCGTGGTGACCTCTTTCTAGATCCTGGAACAGCTTGATGGAGAGTGGACTAGGCTTTTTCACTAGACTCTGGCTGTTGGATAAAGACTGAGCTCTTCTAGAGCCTGGATACTGGATGGAGGATGGCGCTTTTTCCTAGAATCTGGATAGAGAGCGGTTTCTTCATTTTTAGACTCTGGCTGTTGATAAAGAGAAGTGACCTCTTCTACTATAGCCTGGGAATGTTTTTGGGTGGGATAGCAGAATTGTTCCTAGACCCTGGCTGGAGAGCAACTCTATCTAGAACCTACTGGATGATTGGATGGAGAAGCGGCTCTTTCAAAGCCTGACTGTTGATGCGACAATAAAAGTAGTGGCCGTCCTTCTAGAGCTGGATATTGGCTGGTACATTGGCGCTCCTATCATATAGCCATGAATGCTGTATGGAGAACACCCTCTTTCTAGATGAGCCTGGATGCTGATGGAGTGCGGCCCTCTTTCTAGAGCCTGATGATTAGTATTGAAGCGGCCTCTTTAGAGCCCTTGACTGCTGAGTGGTGCCTCTTTCTAGAGCCTGATGCTGGCATCAAGACAGGCCTTCTTTCTATAGCCTGATGCTGGATCAAGAGCGGCCCTCTTTCTAGAGCCTGGATTTGGATAAGGGAGCAGCACTTCCTACTGCCTGATGTGTGAGGATGAGAATCGCAAAACCTCCTCTAAGCATGGCTGTTAATGGAGCAGCCGCCTCTATCTAGAGCCTGTATGATGGATATAGAGAAACACTTCTAGAAATGCACTAGCATGTTTGATGTAGAGCAGCTCCTTCTAGAGCCTGGATATACGGATTGAGAAGCGGCCTATATACTCATCTAGAGCCTGGATATTGGGATATAGAGCGGCCATCCTTCTAGATCCAGGATATTGGAATAGAGTAGAGCTATCTCCTTTCTACTGAAGCCTGATATTGGATAGAGATCTGGTCAGCCTCCTTCTAGGAGACCTGTCTGTTGTATCTACGGAGTGACCTTCTGTCTAGAGCCTGTGAGTGTTGAATGGAGAGGCTGGACCATCCTCTAGAGCCTGGATTTGAATGGAGCAGCGGGCCCTCCTTCTAGAGCCTGGATGTTGCGAAATGGAGACTGGCATCCTTCCTAGAGCCTGTCTATTGGATAGAGAGCGGCCTCCTCTAGAGCCCTTGTCTATTGTGATGGAGTTACCTCTTCTCTACGAGCCTGCTGTGGGAACTGGAGAGCGTCCTGCTCTAGATCCATACATGTTCTGCAATGGATGAGCGTCCATCCATCTAGAGCCGGATGTTGAATGGAGAGCGGCCTCCTAGAGCCTGGCTGTTTGATGTAGTGACCACCGTTTCTGAGTCCTGGATGCTGGATTAGAGCAGCCCCTCTTTTAAGGCACTTGTATTTTGAGATAATACAGCTGACTCTTTCTTCTCGAGCCTGGATCTCCTTTTAGACTCTTGATTTTAGATAAGCCCTGGCCTGTTGAATGCAGAGCAGTCTCGTTCGAGAGCCGGGCTGTTGTATGGAGAGTGGCCTCCTCCTAGAAGCCTGGAAACTTGGGATGGAGAGCGAGCATCTTATAGAGCTGTATGCGGATGAAACGTGCCTGCTTTCTAAAGAACCCTGATGCTGGATAAAGAGCAGCCAACTTCAAGATGCCTGCATTTTAGAAGTAGAGCTGGCCTCCTTTCTAGAGCCTGGAAATTGGAAGAGACGGCCTCCTTCTATAGCCTGTCTGTTGGATGAGTGACCGCTTAGTAAGCCTGGTGTTGGATGGGAGCGTCCTGCTTCTAGAGCCTGGATGTTGAAATGGGAAGAGCGTGACTCCTTCTATGAAGCTGATGTTGAATGGAAAAGCCGTCTTCCAGAGCCTGTGCCTGTTTGAGATGTAGTGACCCCGTTTCTAGAGCTGGATGCTGGTAGGAGAGAGCAGCCATCTTTTAGGCTCTTCTATCTGGATTTTGGATAGAGAGCGGCCTCTTTCCTAGAGCCTGGATTCTCTTTAGACTCTTACTTTTAGATAGAGCTGGCTGTTGAATAGGCAGAGCAGCTCGTCTAGAGCCTTGCTGTTTGAATGAGAGTAGTGGTCCTCCTCCTAGAGCCGGAAATTGGATGGAGAAGTCGGCCTCTTTATAGAGCTGGATGCTGACGATGGAAAGGGCCTCTTTCTCTAGAGCAGCCTGGATGTTGGTTAACAAAGAGCACACCACTTCTAATGCCTGCATGTTAGATGTAGATTGTCGTACCTCAATACCGTCACAGAGGCCATAGATATTGATAGAGAGCGCCACCTTCTAGAGCCTGTCTGTTGGATGGAGTGAACTCTTTCTAGAGGCCTGGCTGTTGGGAATGAGAGCGGAACCTGGCTTCTAGAGCCTGGATGTTGAAGGGAGAAACGGCCATCCTTCTAGAGCCCTTGGGTTGTTGAAATGGAAAGCCGCCTCCTTCAAGAGCCTGTTGTTGGGATGTAGTGACCAATCTTTTCTAAGACTTGCCTGTTGGATTAGAGCGTCTGCCTCCTTCTAGAACGCCTGGATATCATGGATGAAGCGTAACCTCTACTAAGCCTGTACATGCTGATGGAGAACGCCTAATTTAAGAGCTTGGAGTGGATGAGAGCAGCCTCCTTCAAGTGCACTGGATGTTGGATGGAGAGTCTGCCTCTATCTAAGAGCCTTGTTGCTGAATGGAAGTGCAGCCCTTTCTAGAGCCTGGATGTTGGATGGAGAGCAGCCTCTTTTTAGAGCCTGGCTGTTCAGTGGGCCTCTTCTAGAGCCTGGATGCTGGATCAAGAGCGGCCTCTTTCTAGAGCCTGGATGTTGGATAAGGAGCAGCCACTTCTACTGCCTGGATGTTGGATGGAGATCGGCCTCCTTCTAGAGCATGACTGTTGAATGGAGAGCCGCCTCTTTCTAGAGCCTGGATGATGGATAAAGAGAAACCACTTCTAGTGCCTGCATGTTAGATGTAGAGCAGCCTCCTTCTAGAGCCTGGATATTGGAAAGAGAGTGGCCTCCTTCTAGAGCCTGGATATTGGATAGAGAGCGGCCTCCTTCTAGAGCCTGTCTGTTGGATGGAGTGACCTCTGTCTAGAGCCTGGATGTTGAATGGAGAGCGGCCTCCTTCTAGAGCCTGGATGTTGAATGGAGAGCGGCCTCCTAGAGCATGGGGGTTGGATGTAGTGACCTCTTTCTAGAGCCTGGATGGAGAGCAGCCTCTTTTTAGACTCTTGATGTTGGATGGAGAGCGGCCTCTTTCTAGAACCTGTATCTTTTTAGACTCTTGATTTTAGATAGAGCCTGGCTGTTGAATGCAGAGCAGTCTCGTTCTAGAGCCTGGCTGTTGAATGGAGAGTGGCCTCCTCCTAGAGCCTGGAAATTGGATGGAGAGCGGCCTCTTTATAGAGCCTGGATGCTGGATGGAAAGCGGCCTCTTTCTAGAGCCTGGATGCTGGATAAAGAGCAGCCACTTCTAGTGCCTGCATGTTAGATGTAGAGCGGCCTCCTTCTAGAGCCTGGATATTGGATAGAGAGCGGCCTCCTTCTATTGCCTGTCTGTTGGATGAAGTGACCTCTTTCTAGAGCCTGTCTGTTGGATGGAGAGCGTCCTGCTTCTAGAGCCTTGCTGTTGGATGGAGAGCGGCCTCCTTCTAGAGCCTGGATATTGGATGGAAAGCGGCCTCCTTCTAGTGCCTGGCTGTTGGATGTAGTGACCTCTTTCTAAAGCCTGGATGCTGGATGGAGGGCGGCTTTGTCCTAGACCCTGGCTGGAGAACTACCTCTTTCTAGAGCCTGGATGTTGGCTAGAGAGCAGCCTCTTTTTAGACTCTTGATGTTGGATAGAGCCTAGCTGTTGGATGGAGAGCAGCTCTTTTCTAGACCCTGGCTGGAGAGCAATCTCTATCTAAAGCCTGGATGTTGGATGGAGAGCGGCCTCCTTCTTGAGCCTGATTTTTGGAGGGACTTTGGGGCCTGTTTTATTAGAGCCTTGGCTGTTGTATGGAGAGGGTCTCCTTCAAGAGTTCGGATGTTGGATGGAGAGCGGTTCCCTGTCAAAGTGTTTGGGATGTTGGATGGAGAGCGTCTCCTTCAAGAACTTGGATGTGGATAGAGAGGGGGCCTCCTTCAAGAACTTGGATGTTGGATGGAGAGCGGTCTCCTTCAAGAGCCTGAATGCTGGATGGAGAGCGGTCTCTTTGTAGAGCCTAGATGATGGATGAATAACAGCCTCTATCTAGAGCCTGGATTCCGGTTGGTGATCGTCCTCTTTCTAGAGCCTGGATCTTTTTAGACTCTTGATGTTAGATAGAGCCTGGCTGTTGAATGGAGAGCAGTCTCTTTCTGGAGCCAGGATGTTGGATGGAGAGCGGCTCTTTCAAGAGCCTGGATGTTGAAAAGGGATGGGCCCCTTTTTTAGAGCCCGGATATTTTGGGTGGACATTGGCCTTTATAGAGCCCGGGGTGTTGGATGGGACGGGCCTCTTTCTAGAGCCTGGATGTGGATGGATAACACCCTTTCTAAGCCTGGATGTGGGGGAGAGCGGCCTCCTTCTAGAGCCTGGATGCTGGATGGAGAGCGGCCACTTCTACTGCATGCATGTTGGATGGAGAGCGGCCTCCTTCTAGAGCCTGGCTGTTGGATGGAGAGAATCGCAATCGAGAGCCATGGTGTTGGATGGAGAGCAGTTTTTTTCTAGACCCTGGCTTAAGAATTCCTCTTTTATTGCCTGGTGTTGGTTGGGAAACACCTCTTTGTAGATCTTGATGTTAGATAGGAGGGGCTTTTCAGTGCCGACCTTTGATGGAGAGCAGCTCTTTCTAGAGCTTGGATTTGGATGGAGAGTG
>JAODAL010059272.1:0-21590 GCA_025379985.1 Phyllomedusa bahiana
ACTTCCAACCACTCTTAGACAAGTAAAGCAACCAACGAACTGGCAAAAGAGTGCTGGGGGCGTAACCCTTAAATAGGACCAGGCCCGGCAATAGACCAATTACGAGACGCTGGCCCTTTAAATCCCGACCAGCGGTTCCGCGCGCGCGTGCGCTTGACAGGGGGTACGACACGCGGTGCCGGGACGACTGGAATTCAGCGTCTACACCGGAGCGCGGACGAGTAAGTGCATCGGCCGCCAGAACCCGGGCAGCAGAGGAAGGTCGCGGGCAGCGCACGTGGCACCGCGCCGGAACCCCTGTGGACACTCGGGGGCTGGGCCGCGGGGTCCAGCGCGACCGCGCAGCCCCATTACAATGTTGACCCACCAGCTTGGTTTCAGATGGTTTCAGGATGTTTATGTCTGATTTTCTCATTTGACACACCTGTGTCCACCACTCAGGAAAGCAGAAAATGTGCACTCATTGAGGAAAAAACCTTTTGTCAATCAGCAGAGGTCAAATTCCCGATACTGCCTGGAAAACTGAAGCTTTTTTGCTGGTAAGCTTGGTTAATAGAAATTTTGTGACATCTGTTGCTCCGGAGCCCCATACATCAGTAGGGGTTAGCAGAGGTGCAGTGACATCCCGTCTGGCTCCGGGGCCTCATACAACAGTAGGGTTAGACAGAGGTGTGGTTAATTTGGTATGCTACAGGGCCTCATATGCAGTAGGGTTAGTGGAGGTTGCAGTGACATCCGTCTTACTCCATTGCGCCCCATTATGAAGTGGGGTTAGCAGAGGTGCAGTGGAATCTGTCTGCTCCTGGCCCCATACAACAGTTAGGGGTTTAGCAGAGGTGCAGTGACATCAGTCTGCTCCAGGCCCATACGCAGTAGGGTTAGCAGAGGTGCAGTCGAACATCAGTCTGCTCCAGGGGCCTCTATGCAGGTAGGGTTAGCAGACGGTGCTGTGACATCCGTCTGCTCTAGGGAAATTATGTCTGTTTAATCAATGAGAGAAATTTCGCACAGGAGAGAATGCCTTTTTTGTGTTCAGAATGTGGGGAAATTTTTACAGAAAATCAAGTCTGGTCATTTCACAAAGAGGGACGTTGTAATGTTCCCTAAGAAGGACTCATAATGGGTCCTGGTAGTTACTCACAGTGATCTGGAGTGACTGCATCCCACAGCTGCTAGAGAGCACAGAGCCAACCACAATCACCCATGAGTCCCACGCTGCTGGAGGGCCATATAGCAAACATGCCCAGGAGGCCCCACACTTGCCCAGTTGGGGCTCTGGTGAAATTAAGGACCAGAGTAGTACTTGGGTTTTTGGTCATGTCCGTCATTAATGCCAGAACTTTTCTAGTGTGGGTATGTATGGGATCTACCAATGATGGATTCATATCCAAATTGGGGGAGGACCACCCTTTCACATGGATAAGTGGCCAGAGAAGCCTCGAAAACATCTCCACGACCATAATGCTGGCCCAGCTTAGTGTTCTTCCATCAATGGTGCCTGGGTGTTTATCTCTGTGGTTCTCACCTAACACACCAACGTCACTCCACTCCATGAACCCTTTACCAATCAGTGGATTACAATTCTGATACTGCCAGGAAAACTGAAGCTTTTTCTGCTGCTGCTGTTAGTTAGTAGAGGTGTGCAGTGACATCAGTCTACTCCAGGGCCCCATAAACAGAAGGGTTAGAGAGGTGCAGTAGCTAAACATCTGTCTGCTCCAGGGCTCATATGCAGGGACTGTTTCTGTGTGTCCATAAATTGGGCCCTCTATCCCTAACAGCAATGAGGGATATGTGTGCAGACAGGCTATAACACCTTACATACCTAGCAAGCCAGCACACCACAGGAAATTCCCGCAAGAGCGACGGGACATAGGAAGTGGGCATAGGGGGTCCTGGATCCATCATTGGTTTGTTCAAAAGAACTTATAGGGTTTTTATTACTACAAATATTAGCTTTCAGCATAAAAGGACTGTTAAATGAAGACATTTTCTACATACATTGGTCAATAGATTTTACTTTAGTCATGAGCTAAGAGACATTTTATCAGCTCTCTGCGTGCACACACATTTCTATGGTAACCTGCATACCAAAAGGCCGTCTATTATCTGATTAGCTGACAAAGCAGAGAGTGTGGTCACTTCAGGGACTGATCTATGAGTGAACTATTTAGATTTAACAAGATTAGCTGCGGTAAATAAAACGTACATCTGCTTTGAGGACTTAAAAGCATCTCTTTGTCTTGGTAACTATCTCCTGCTATGTCAGAGTAAGAGCTTGAAATTAGTATATAGTAAACACTGCTGTAGGACCACTCACAGCCTGAGGAGACAAGGAGTGCAAAATGTCTTGTGAGTTGGGGAAATGGTGTGCCGAGAAAACCACTTTAATACAAATTACATGAGTTGTCCTGCCTAAAAAGGAATGTTTTAAAATATTTATCTTTTGTGGCTTTACAAAAAAACCCATAAAAATATTTTTATTTTTAACAGAAATAAAGATCTCTGAATACAACTGCATGTCCTCACTAAACTATAAAGTAGAAGAAGAGGTCATGCAGCACTCTTCAGGAGGAAACTACACTAACATGAATATACATCCAGGACATCATAGTATAGACCAGTCGAATAATTCCCCCAGTCATGAGGAGCCTTCTCCTGAGCGACCACAGATGGTTACCATGAGTACAGGCCAAAAAGAGGGGAAAAGCTTTCCACATGCGCAGTGTGGTAAATGGATTACAAAACGCTCAAGTCTTCACAGAAGAATTCACACAGGAGAGAAGCCTTTTTCATGTTCTACATGTGGGCAATCTTTTACAGAGAAATCACATGTTGTCAGACATGAGAGAATTCACACAGGAGAGAAGCCTTTTTCATGTGCAGAATGTGGGAAATCTTTTACACATAAATCAAGTCTTATTACCCATGAGAGAATTCACACAGGAGGAGAAGGCCTTTTTCCTGTGCAGATGTGGAATCTTTTACAGAGCAACATCAAAAGCTCGTAAACAACATGAGAGAATTCACACGGAGAGAAGCCTTATTCTGTTCAGAATGTGGGAAATTTTTATACAGAAATAAGGTTCTTATTATACATTGAGAGAAGTCACACAGAGAGAAGCCTTTTTTATGTTCCAGAAATGTGGGAGTCCTTTAAACTTAAAGCAATACTTGTTTCAGACGAGAGAACTCACACAGGGGTGAAGCCTTTTTCATGTTCTGAATGTGGGAAATCTTTTACAGAGAAATCAAGTCTGGTTACACATGAAAGATTTCACACAGGAGAGAAGCCTTTTTTATGTTCTGAATGTGGGAAATCTTTTACAGATAAATCACGTTTTGTTAGACATAAAAGAATTCACACAGGAGAGAAGCTTTTTTCATGTGCAGAATGTGGAAAATCTTTTACACGTATATCATATCTAGTTACACATATGAGAGTTCACACAGGAGAGAAGCCTTTTTCATGTTCAGAATGTGGGAAATCTTTTACAGAGTAAACAAGCCTAGGTAGACATGGAGAAGTCACACATGGAGAGAAGCCTTTTTCATGTTGCTGAATGTGGGAATCTTTTTCAGAGTGTGAGCAGAATGTCGCACAGAGTGTGGGAATGTTTCATTTTTAGTGAATATAGCAAATAAATATACCTTGTCTTGTTTCCTTAATCACTGTGCTGGGGCCACGATGTGGGTTCCTGTTTTTCGGGTGGGCATTCACACCCACACCATCCCACCCCCCAAACCACCCCCCCCCCCCAACCCACCCAAACCCCCCCCCCCAACCAACCCCCAACCCACCCCACACCCACCACACCAAACCCCCCCCCCGTGGGTCCTTAACGATCACAATGCACCAAGCGCTTACACCCCACACCCAACCCCTGCGACACCCACCCCCCACACCTCCTTCCTACCTCTTCCCCCCCCCTCCCCCCCCACTATTGCTGTTGATCTCGACTCTGTCCCCCTGTCATAACAATGTTACAGGAGGTCTGGAGGTTTGTGTAAGTCTAAGCAAACAATTGTTAATAATTTTCATATGGGTATTACTGTTATGTGTAAAATAATGCAGTGTGTTGTTTCAAATAAATGAGAAAATGCTCATTTCTCATGGTACATTTTATTCTATACACAAAAGCACTGGGAGCACTGGGACATCTGCACATTCACATCCAAATGAAACCATGAATGAAATATCACATTTTATGGAATATAGAGGCCTGACTGCCAAGGAGAGAGGACGCATGGTGCTGGGGCTCGTGCCGCTTCACCCGACAAGCCCGCCTCTATCCTGCCTGCCTGAAGCTCGGGTTTTTACTAATGCTGGATGATCGGGGTGAGAAGAGAGGAGACCGACTGGTCATTTCCTGAAGTCCGGTGCGTGTGTGCTTCCTGGGAGGGTCCCCTGACTGGCCCTGCTTGCGGCTGGGACCCAGAGCCACGGCGGTGATTTCCGCTCCCTGCAACCTCTGTCTGCGCTGACATCTACGTAGCACAAACACACTGACGTGTTTCAGGAGTAACTGACTTAATCATAGTGTGACGTCAATAGAGCACTGCCCCATTTTTAAAGCTACTTAAGGGCGTTTATATAAGAGATTTAACCATTTTTGTACCCAACGTAAAAAACAAAATTGAAGCATTGAATTGCTAAAACAATAAGTATATACTAATTGCTGTGTAAAATACAAAATACATCTAAAGTCTATTATTAAGTTAATTATATAAATAATAAATATAAAAAAAAATAATGAAAATATAAGTCATAACTTAATACTGGAATCATAATACCATGGCGCTTGGCTATGTTACACGGCTCTTTAATATGGGGACACATTTCGCCACGTATTTTGCGGCTTATGTGCT
This sequence comes from Phyllomedusa bahiana, assembly GCA_025379985.1. NCBI lineage: Eukaryota > Metazoa > Chordata > Amphibia > Anura > Hylidae > Phyllomedusa > Phyllomedusa bahiana. Next base: position 4,870 of record JAODAL010059272.1, read on the forward strand.
CAATACGCGGCAAAAAGCGCCCCAGCATTACAGTAATCCCCCCTAAACAAGGGGTTCTCATAGAGAACTATGGATTAACGCCTCATCTCCCCGGGCGTGACATACGACGTGTGGGGAGATAAGATGGCGCTAAAGTGGTTAGAAACCTGCATATGTGGGCAGGGAATACAGCGTGTGTGCCCACAATGGAAAAAGAGCCGCATAGTAGACAGCCAAATGACTATGCTGTACACAGGGGGGGTCCCCATCCGCCGCGTCCGCGGATTCGGACCGGGCCTTAGCGCATGCCCCTGCCGGTCCGCGGCGCCGTCTATACCTGAAGCCGGTCGCCCCGAGTGACGTTAGTTTCGGGCGGTCGGCATCTTACTGTGCGCAAGCAGCGCTGTATTACGGCCCCGCGCACAGAGATAGCAGCTACACACATCGTGCGGGCTCTTACTGGGAAAGCAGAGCGGTTTGCATTTACCGCCCTGCTTTCCTATTCATTGTAGATGCGGCAAGTCACTGAGCGGCATCTGCGCTGTCTGAGCGGGCAGGGGTGTGAGTGAGCAGTGAACGTCACAACCCCCGCGGCCGCTCGCTGCTGTCGGCTGCGGGGAGGGAGGCGCCTCGGCCGAGGATCCGGGAAAAGGTGAGTGACTACTTATTACTTTTTTTTTTTTTTATTTGTCTGGCTGCCTATTGGGGGCAACTACGTATGTATCATACGGGCGGCCAGCTATCGACTACTACTGGGGGGGGGGCAGCTAATCTATCACTACTACTGGGGGGGCAGCTATCACTACTACCCCCCAGGGGGGCACAGCTAAATCTGATCACTACTAGACTGGGGGGCAGCTATCACTCTACTGGGGTGCAGCTAAGTCTATTCACTACTACTGGGGGGCAGCTATCACTACTACTGGGGGGCAGCTATCACTACTACTGGGGGGGGCAGCTATCACTACTGGGGGGCAGCAATTCTATCACTACGAGTGGGGGGCAGAAAATCAATCACTACAACTGGGGGGGCAGCTATCACTAATACTGGGGGGCAACTAATCTATCACTACTACTGGGGGGCACGAAGCTATCACTACTATGGGGGGGCCCAAGCAAATCGATCACTACTACTGGGGGAGCTAATCTATCACTACTACTGGGGGGCAGCTAATCCACTACTACTGGGGGGCAGTCTAATCTATCACTACTACTGGGGGGGCAAGCTATCACTACAACTGGGGGGCAGCTATAACTACTACTGGGGGGCAGATATCACTACTGGGGGGCTGCAAATCTTCATATATTGGGGGGCAGCTAATCCTATCCACTACTACTGGGGGGGCAGCTATTCTTTCACTAATTACTTGGGGGGCAAGCTATCCATCTACTACTGGGGGCAGCTAATCTATTACTATTACTGGGGGCAGCTAATCTATCACTACTTACTGGGGGGGCAGCGATTCTATCACTACTACTGGGGGGGCAGCTAATCTATCACTACTACTGGGGGGCATCTAATCTATCACTACTACTGGGGGAAGCTAATCTATCACTATTACTGAGGGGCAGCTAATCTACTACTGAGGGGCAGCTAATCTATCACTACTACTGGGGGGCAGCTAATCTATCACTACTACTGAGGGGCAGCTAATCTATCACTACTACTGGGGGCAGCTAATCTATCACGACTACTGGGGGCAGGTAATCTATCACTACTACTGGGGGGCAGCTAATCTATCACTATTACTGAGGGGCAGCTAATCTATCATATACAGAGGGGCAGCAATCGATCACTACTACTGTGGGGCAGATAATCTATCACTATTTTGAGGAGGCAGCTAATCTATCACTACTACTGGGGGGCAGCTAATCTATCACTGCTACTGAGGGGCAGCTAATCTATCACTGCTACTGGGGGGCAGCTAATCTATCACTACTACTGAGGGGCAGCTAATCTATCACTGCTACTGGGGGCAGCTAATCTATCACTACTACTGAGGGGCAGCTAATCTATCACTATTACTGAGGGGCAGCTAATCTATCACTATTACTGGGGGGCAGCTAATCTATCACTATTACTGAGGGGCAGCTAATCTATCACTATTACTGAGGGGCAGCTAATCTATCACTACTACTGGGGGCAGCTAATCTATCACTATTACTGAGGGGCAGCTAATCTATCACTACTACTGGGGGGCAGCTAATCTATCACTATTACTGAGGGGCAGCTAATCTATCACTATTACTGAGGGCAGCTAATCTATCACTATTACTGAGGGGCAGCTAATCTATCACTACTACTGGGGCGCAGCTATCTATCACTACTTACCTGGGGGCAGCTAATCTATCATACTAATGAGTTGGCAGCTAATCTATCACTACTACTGAGGGGCAGCTAATCTATCACTATTACTGAGGGGCAGCTAATCTATCACTACTACTGGGGGGCAGCTAATCTATCACTACTACTGGGGGCAGCTAATCTATCACTATTACTGAGGGGCAGCTAATCTATCACTATTACTGAGGGGCAGCTAATCTATCACTACTACTGAGGGGCAGCTAATCTATCACTTCTACTGGGGGGCAGAGTTAAATCTTCATTAATTTACTGGGACAGCTATGTATCACTACTACTGGGGGGCAGCTAATCTATCACTACTACTTGGGGCAGCTATATATCATAAATAATGGGGGGCAGCTAATCTATCACTATTACTGGGGGGCAGCTAATCTATCACTACTACTTGGGGCAGCTATATATCATTACTACTACTACTACTACTACTACTACTGGGGGGCAGCTAATCTATCACTACTACTTGGGGCGCAGCTAATCTACATACTACTGTGGGCAAGGCTATCTATCAATTCTACTGGGGGGACAGCTAATCTATCCATACGTACTGGGACAGCTATATATCACTACTACTGGGGGCAGCTAATCTATCACACTACTACTTGGGGCACTATAAATCATTACTAATGGGGGCAGCTAATCTATCACTAATTACTGGGGGGCAAGCTAATCTATTCACTACTACTGGGGGGCAGCTAATCTATCACTACTACTGTGGGCGCAAGTATCATCACTACTCTGGGGGGGCAGGCTATCTATAAACTGCTACTGAGGGGCAGCTAATCTATCACCGCTACTGGGGGGCAGCTAATCTAACACTACTACTGAGGGGCAGGTAATCTGTCACTACTACTGAGGGGCAGCAGCTCATCTAAAATCCCCACTTACTACTGAGGGGCTAGCTAAGCTATCACTACTACTGTTGGGCGCAGCTAATCTATCACTACATACTGAGGGGCACTTTCTCACTATTACTGAGGGGCAGCTAATCTATCACTATTACTGAGGGGCAGCTAATCTATCAATATTACTGTTGGGCTGCTAATCGATCACTACTACTGGGGGCAGCAAATCTATCACTACTACTGAAGTGGCAGCTAATTCTATCACTTACTATGAGGGGCAGCTAAATCTATCCTACTACTGGGGGCCGCTAATCTATCACTACTACCTGGGGGGCGCTAACTCTATCACTACTAATGAGGGGCAGCTAAATATCTATTCACTGCTACTGGGGGGGCAGCTAATCTATCACTATTTCTGAGGAGCAGCCTATCTATCACTATTACTGAGGGGCAGCTAATCTAATCCACTTATTACTGAGGGGCAGCTAATCTATCACTACTACTGAGGGGCAGCTAATCTATCACTATTACTGAGGGCAGCTAATCTATCACTATTACTGAGGGCAGCTAATCTATCAATATTACTGAGGGCAGCTAATCTATCACTATTACTGAGGGGCAGCTAATCTATCTCTGCACAGGGGGGGCGGGTGCAGGCAGCTATATCTTCACTTCTACTGAGGGTCAGGTAATCTATCAATATTACTGAGGGGCAGCTATCACTACTACTGGGGGGCGGCAGGCTATTCTATCACTTCTATGGGGGCAGTAATCTTATCAGACTAATGGGACAAGCTATATATCATTACTACTGTGGGGCAGCTAATCTATCACTACTACTTGGGGCAGCTATATATCATTACTACTGGGGGGCAGCTAATCTATCACTACTACTGTGGAGGGGGCTGGCTAATCTATCACTACTTACTGAGGGGGCAGCTATCTATCACTGCTACTGAGGGGCTGCTAATCTATCACTACTTACTTAGGGCCGTCTAATTATCACTACTTACTGGGGGCGGCAGCTAATCTTCACTACTTTGGGGGCAGCTAATCATCACTTGCTACTGGATGGGGCAGTAATCTATTCACTACTACTGGGGGGGCAGCTATCTATCACTACTACTGTGGGGCAGCTAATCTATCAGTATTACTGAGGCCGGCAGAGCTAGTATCACTACACTGGGGGCAGCTATGTGTCATACTTCCGGGGGTGAAGCTATGTGGGTCATTACTACCGGGGCAGCTGGTTATGCTATCACTATGGGGCAGCTATATTTGTATCACTATGGGCAGCTACTCTATGTATCATACTAGGCAGGGCAGGTATATATGATCACTTCTGGGGCAGCTATATATGTATAACTACTGGGGCAGCTATATATGTATCACTATCACTACTGGGCAGCTAGCTATGTTTCACATCGCTAATGGGGCCAGCTAGCTATGTATCACTTATCGTTACTGGGCAGCTTAGCTATGTATCACTATTCGCTACTGGGGGCAGGCTAGCTATGTATCACTCACTTACTGGGGCAGCTAGCGATGATATCACTATCACTAACTGGGGCCAGGGCTAATGTATCCACTATCACTACTGGGGCCAGCTAGCTATGTATCACTGTACTACTGGGACAGCTAGCTATGTATCATAATCACTAGCTGGGGGCAAGGGCATCTATATATGTATTCACTGTCACTACTGGTGGCAGCTATCTATGTATCACTTATCATACTGGGGCAGCTATGTATCACTATCACTACTGGGAGAGCTATCTATGTATCACTATCACTACTGGGGCAGCTTCTATTGTATCACTGTCACTTCTGGGGCAGTATCTATGTATTCACTATCACTTACTGGTGCAGCTATCTATGTATCACTATCACTACTGGGGCAGCTATGTATCACTTTCACTACTGGGGCAGCCCTATGTATTCACTATCACTACATGGGAGAGAGCTTTCTATGTATCACTTCAACTACTGGGGCAGCTATTTCTATGTATCACTGTCACTTACTGGGGCCACTATCTATGTATCACTATACTAAGGGGCAGCTATGTATCACGAATCACTACTGGGGCAGCTTTTATGATTCACTATCATACTGGGGCAGCTATCTATGTATCACTACTGGGCAGAGCTATCTATGGATCACTATCACTACTGGGGCAGGTAGCTATGTATCACATATCACTTACTCGGGGCACAGCTAATCTATGTATCACTATCACTTAATGGGGGCAGCTATCCTATGTATCCTGTCACTAACTGGGCGGGCAGGGCTATTCTATTGTATCACTATCACTACTGGGGCAGTATTTATCACTGTCACTTACTGGGGCTGCAATACTATGTATCACTATATCTACTGGGGCAGCTAGCTATGTATCACCTATCACTACTGGGGCAGCTAGCTATGTATCACTGTCCTATGGGGCAGCTTTCTATGTATCACTATCACTACTTGGGGGGCAGCTAGCTAGTAGACATACTGGGGCAGCTAAGCTATGTATCACTTACTGGGGCAGCTAGCTATGTATCACTACTGGGGCAGCTATGTATCACTATCACTACTGTGTGGGCTGCGAGGCTATGTAATCACTATCATACTGGTTTTTTTTTTGTGGCAGCTAGCTTGTATCACTATCGATAATGGGGGCAGCTATGTATTTTTATCACTACTGAGGGCTATATTTATTTTTTATTATCAGGGGGCATTATATTCTATAATGACAGAGCCTATTACATTATGTATATTTTTACATGTTAATGCTTGACCCACAGAGCTGGACTAGTCAGTCAGGTACTCCATACGATATCCCTAAATGACACAGGTATACACTTTTTGGGGTTTTTTTTGTGTGTGATTCTAACATCCAACCTCCTCCATAACCCCGCCCTAATACAACCCCACCCTAATAATCACCACTCCCCCACTGGCCGTGGAAAAATTGTCGTGCATTCAAACCGGTCCCTGGTGGAAAAAGGTTGGGGACTGCTGCTGTTACACCATCTTTGGTAAGCAATTCGCGGACTTTCTGTCCTCAAATGTGGGTGGCGGCCCCCTGGGACACACTACCTGTGCCCAGGGATCTCCTGGACGTTGAGATCAACCCTGGAATTATAATAAAACTCTTGTGCCCTGCAATCATTTTACTCCTTGTGCGCTCCAAACCACTGCATAGGAGCTAAATTCTACCAGTGTAGCTCTCCCTGTATGGAACTTAAGAGCTTCCTCTCTTGGACTCTGTCTTCCCTCTTTGTGGTGAGAATAGGTGGTGGGCAACTGTGGGGGAATTATTTCTGTTGCTCTAGCTATCGCCTCTATTGAAATATATTCTATATATCTGCATCAACACCTTGGCAGAGGTCCCCAGTTCTTACATACTGTTGTTCCTAGCATCTCATGTGGTTACCATTGAGACTTTCTCCTTTATGTTATACCTAAATCTCCCATCTTCACTGTATGTGGTGGTGATATGTGGTCGTGGTGTTGTGGTATTATTCAGTCAATATGTGATGGTGATATGTGGTCCCGGTGTTAAGGTATTATTCAGTCACTATGTGGTGGTGATATGTGGTCATGCTGTTGAGGTATTATTCAGTCACCATGTGGTGGTGATATATGGTTATGGTGTGGCAGTAGCATTCAGTCACTATGTGGTGGGGATATGTGGTGATGGTGTTGAGGTATTATTCAGTCACTATGTGGTGGTGTTATGTGATCATGGTATTGCAGTAGTGTTCAGTCACTATATGGTGGTGGCATCATTCATTCACTATGTGGCGGTGATATGTATTCATAGTGTGGCAGTAGTATTCAGTCACTATGTTGTGGTGATATGTGTTCATGGTTTGGAGATATTATTCAGTCACTATGTGGTGGTATTATTCATTCACTATGTGGGGTTTAATAGGTGGTTCATGGTGTTCAGTACTATTTCAGTTCCTCTATGTGGTGGTGATATGTGGTCATGGTGTTGCAGTAGTATTCATTCACTATGTGGTGAGATATGTGGTCATGGTGTTGCAGTAGTATTCAGTCACTATGTGGTGGTGATATTTGGTCATGGTGTGGTGTATTATTCAGTCAATATGTGGTGAGATATGTGGTCATGGTGTGCTGGTATTACTCAGTCACTATGTGGTGGTGATATCTTGGTGAATGTTGGTTGTGATGTGGATTTTTTCTTGTGGTGATATGTGGTCATGAGTTGATGGTATTATTCAGTCACTATGTGATCATGGTGAGGGCGTAGGTGTTCAGTACACTATGCGGTGGTGGCATTATTTCAGTCATTATATGGTGGTATAAATTCAGTCACTATTTTGGCGTGGATATGTGGTCCATTGATGTTTTGGTATCTTGATAAATTCATTCTTGGTTTCATCAGTAACATTACGTTGATATTTGCTCCTTTTATTATGTGGTCACTGTACGACATTTATGAGGTCTCATCCACAGAACATTGTCTTACAGCTATTGTTTGGTTTTCTGTATATTCAATACAGTTACTTTATATAAATACATATATACAGACCCCAGGTTGGCGCTGGTCTGCTGGAGGGAGCAGGGTATGATTCTGTAAGGTGGGGTATGGTTAGAGACGTGATGCCATTTGTTTGAGTGTGTTCAGAGGTGTGGCCTGATGTGTCCCTCTTTGCAATCAATAAGTTGTGAGGTATAAGATATATAAATATATATATATAGTGATATCCAGGGATGTAGAACATTGTTATATAGTTCCCATCATGGTGCCATGAACTATGTAGGGGCCCCGCACTGTGGGGTATATGGAGGCCATTAACTATGTTGGGCCCTGCACTGTGGTGTTATTGGGGCAATGAACTATTGTAGGGCCCCGCACTGTGGTGTATATGGTGGCATTAACTATGTAGGCCCCGCACTGTGGTGATATATTGGGCATGAACTATGTAGGGCCCCGCACTGTGGGTGTAGTATTGGGGCATGACCCTATGGTAGGGGTTGATGGAACCAATAATATTGAAAAAAAACAGATCCGGGCGCTTCGTCCACAACGCATTCCCTCGTGCAGCGCAGTGGTAGTAGATATAATAGAGTTTTTATTAGATAAAGACAACAATAAAAATGCATAACGCGTTGTCGTGTCATAAAGACACTCCTCAGATGCTGGGTTATTACACACGGTACAAGGGATTCAATACCTGTTCATATACTGGTAACACAGCATGTGATTGGGTGGTTTTCCTATTCAGGACCAATCACCTTTATGTTAAAAGGATGGTATCAGAATTGGGAAAACTACAACATCGTTTCAAAGTATGTGCTAAATTAGAATAGATTCTCATTGGTCTGGAGACTAGCCAGCGGGATGATTCGTATCTACCAATAGAAAAAAAGCTGCTTTGTTACACTGATGTTTGTAAAGATCCTCTAAAACCAATCCTGAAAGAAGCGATTTGTGGGACAAAAATAGGTGCGTCTGAAAGAGTGAAAATCACATAAAGCAAACCAGAAATTATAATCTATGCAGCATTCCAAAATGGAAACATCTAAATAGATGTACGATGTTACAGGCACATCTGTACATGCAGAAAACTATAAATGTCATAAGGACTAGAAGTGGTGATAGAAGTAGGAAACCTGGTGTGATGATGGCTCATATGTGTGGAGCCATATGTGTGCATAGCAGATAGAATGTATCCGATACGAAAATGGACGGGCCAATAACAGGGAGCGGTACAAAATTTTGCCCAATAGGAGAAAAGAAGACCAGATGGACTTGTAATCTGTATATCGCGCTAACTCGTTGAATTAGATGGTTAGCGCTGTTGAAGCGGCCATATTGGGTGGTATCATTTGGTAATAATAATATAGATGTAAAACCATCAACTCATATAGAAAATAATGAGCCATTATCAAATATATACAAAAATACAAATAGAATAAAAGTATGTCAATTGTGGGTATACTTATAATACCTTTGTTGGCTTGTCGTTGTGGCCACTTTGATGATGAAGTCCAAGTATAAAAACTAGCGAAGTAAAAGTTAAAAAATTAAAAAACAATGGAGACTCTCCACAAGAAGCCCTTTCTCCATCTATCCTTCAGGAGCTGTGGTGGCTCGGTCTCGAGGTGCGACGCCTCTTTGAGGCTCGTGGGGCAGGACGCTGCAGACGTTGCCGCAGTAGGTTCTATGAGTTCTGGTAATTATGAGCGGCCGTCTCCTGGCTTAGGGCATCTAGGAGGACCAGATGGCCTCCTCTTTTATTCCCTGCATAGTGCTCCTTCGGGTAACCTACTTCATTACCACACCGGAAATTGCCAGGTATTTAATTCTATATTCCAAACGCATCGGTTACCCCCAAACTCCTTAAATTCCTCTCCTTCCTTGCAGAACACCTCCTACCCATCCCCTAACTCTCTCCGATTCGGCCACAGGAGTTGTAAGCCCCTTTCTCGGGCTGACGAGATTAAACGGGTGGTGTTTGAGGGTCGTTCCAGGGGGCAAAAGCCATGGCCGGACGGCTCACCAGCCCTTTTTCAAGACCTTTGCTAACTCCTCTCTCCCCGATTCTTCTTACTACTTTCATTGGACATTTCAGCTACTACCACCAATCCCTGCAACTCTCTCCCAAGCACACATCACCGTGATCCCAAAAAAAGGGCAAGGACCTCAGGTATGCGGGGAATTATAGGCCTATTTCTCTTTTAAATGTGGTGATGAATCTACGCTAATTGCTAGCGAACCGCCTTAGGCACCTTCTGCCTGGTGTTGAAACACCCGGACCAGGTTGTTTGTCCCGGCAGGGAGGCCCGAGACAACACGCTCAAGGGACGTTGGACTTAATTCAGTACGCGCGCTTGCGTTGGGTTCCCCTGATGGTCCTGTCCCTTGATGTGAGAAAGCTTTGACAGGATCTCATGGGACTCCCTGGCGTCCACGCTTGCTCGTGTTGGGCTTGGGGTACCCTTTTTTCAGCTAAAATCCTGGCCTTGATCAATATTCTCTTCCGCCCAAGGTTGAGAATTAACGGAACCCTTATCGGACCCTTCCCTTTCTTTAATGGTACAAGACAGGATGCCGTTGTCTCCGCTGCTTTATATTTTAGTCATGGTACTCCTCCTTGAATCCATAACGCTCCAACCCGGACATCAGGGGTATCACGATTTGGTGGTCGGAATACAAGTGCCGGCTTTTGCCGACTACCCTCTTGTTCTACATACGAACCCCTCATTTCCCTTCCCGTCCCTGATGTCTGAGCTGAATGCGGTTTAGTGTTTGGTCTAACTATAAAAATTATTAACAACGGAAATCTGAAGCCCCTGAACATTACACTGGACCCCGGGTGTATTGGATATTCTTAAAGGGAGTTACTCTTTCGCTTTGCCTTCTAATGGTATTTTCATACAACTGGGGATTTTTCACTTCCGGTGATCCCTCAGTGTTCGAAACTAATTTTTCTCCCTTGCTTGTCTGGATCTCCCATCTGCTGCGGCTGTGGTTCCCAGCGTGACTGTCTCCTGGTTTGGCTGGGATGAACATACTTGTGAAAATGTCCATCTCTCCCAAAAATGATGTTACCTTCTTAAGACGATTGCCAATTTTCATCCGAACGCCTTCTGGTTTCATGGTATATCGCTTACCTTCAGTGACTTCATTTGGCATTCCGCCGCCCGACGAGTGCGTGTGAGGTGTTGTTAGGCCTAAGGACTGCGGGTGGCGTGGTCTCCCTCGATTGGACGACTTATTATTTGGCCGCGGCCTATGCTAGATTTGTAGATTTTGATCCATGGATCTCAGGGGATGTTATGGTTTCATATCGCCCAGGCGCTATGTCCCGGTCCTTTTTTTTTTAAAAATTCTCTCCCCTGGGCCGCTGGCACTATTAGTTCGGATGTTGAGTGGGGATGTCCTTTAGCCACGACGCACTCCCTTTTGATATCGTAAGGCACAAGCACTTTCTTTTTTTCCGGCCGGTGCTTCCACAGAACAAGTTTCTGGGCAGCTCCAAATCGTTGCCCCTTCTGGCAACACACATCTCATGCGTAGTGGAAATTTGCTTCCTCTGTCTGTTCTTCTGAGGGAGGTTCTTCCAACTCCCCTGAATACTATTTGAATTGCGCAACTGAAGACACTTTTTCTTACGGTCATTAAGAAGATAATTACGTTAGAGCCCTCTCTCCCATGGAGAGGACTCTGTCTATCCCCCTCGGACCCTCGGCACCTGATTTCCAGATCTACCTGTGGCTCCTGTTCCCCTGATGACCATCCCTTCCCTCTTTTGTGTGGCATGGGAGAAGGAACTACAGCTGACTTTCCACCCTGGACCAATGGAGGGGGAGTGTTGTTTTACCTCACACATAAAGCCGTTCATTGCTAGCAAATCTCATTAGAAACCAGCTTTCAAGATCCTCTCCAGATGGTACAGGGTGCCAGTTGACCTCCTCCATTAAATGGTTTCCTTCTCTGGTCTCGGATCTATGCTGGTGCTGTGGCCGGGAGCCGGGCACCATGGTACACATATGGTGGGGTGTTCGGGGCCCAGAGGGAGAGGGTTTCTGGGATACGGTCCTGCGGGCTATTTTTGATTGTACTTGGGGTCTCAGGGCCTGTATTCCTGAGGCCACTCTCTTGTTCATGTTTCCAATTCCCTCAAAACCACTTAAATATAAGACATTGTTGATCAGGGACATCGCCTACAGGCAGCCAAAAAACGGTTATACCCAGGCGTTGGCAAATCTGCCTGCTCCCCCCTCCGTCTGTGATTGGATAGAGGAGGTTTCTTTCCTCTGTCGGTGGAGGAGTTGATTTGCCCACTCCCAGGATGATACCTTAAGTTCCTGCACACTGGAACAAATGGACCCTGTTTCAATCATACTCAGCATTTAAGGCCTTATCGGGGCTGATGCCCCGGGATGCCGCCCGGCCCTCGGTGTTGATCTGTTTCCCCCCCCCACATTTTTTTTTTTTTCTTAGTGTTTCCTCCTTGTTGCCTTGCTGCCTCCCCTGTGCTCGACGGACGAAAAGTACCTTCCCCCTCTCCCCTTCTCCTCTCTTTCTTAACTTCTTAACGCTGTCCTAGGTTATCGCTCCTATTGAAAGGCAGTTCCCTCGCCATGAATTGTCGTTTTTGTCATTTTTCATATTGGATACATTTTGTAACCAATGTGTATTGAATACTGCGTCTTTTCAAGTAAGTGTGCTGCGATGAACTTTTTTGCGTTCTCTTGTTTTGTTATATGAAAATGCTTAATAAAGTTTAAATTAAAAAAAAAAAAAAAGAAATTAAAAAACGAGTTCAACCGCTTCATTTAACCCTTTGGGATTCACCGTTTGCAAAGTGAACATCCAGAACACTTCTCGTTTTTTGCAGTTTCGGAATCTATCGTAGGTATCGTTTGTTTATATGATCTATTGGTTGTATAGGTTTAATTTTGTGGGGTTCTTGTTGGTGAAATCTATGAAGTGTCTAGATACACTGTGTTTGGGGGTCACCTTATTGATTCGTGTTCTGTGTACATTAAGATAAATGCAAAGGAGTGTGTGCGGGCCCACATAGTGGGGGCCCAATCTAACATTGGATTAAATAGATCACGAAGAAGCTTTTACAATTTAGAGGCATGTTTCTTTATGGGTAACTTTTGTGGTGGTTAGAAGAGAAAAAGAAGGGGTCGTTTTACGATAGATCTACCATCCATAGGCAGGAGGTGATGCCGCAGGGGGGGGTACTGCTCGAAACCGAGTTTTCCATAGGAGTATTTTTCGTCAGGACCATGGATTCGGCTTGGGGCAATTAAAAAAAATCAGCCCTAAAATCCCTGCAAGACAACAAAAATATAGTTATCCGACCTGTGATATAAGGGGGGGGGTGGGGGTCTCATCTGGTCCATTCATGGTACCATGAAGTATCTATGCGAATTTATCGGATATCCAACATATTTATTCACCCTGTCCCGAAGATCCCTTTCCCAATTGGAAATCGATTTCAAGATAATAAACCAAGCCTGTACAACACTTGGGGCTATAAATAAAAAAGAAAAAAACTTTATCCAAATAGTAGAGCCTGAGTACTCCATTTCTCGTACTTTTTACCAAAGGGTGACATAAAAATATTCAGGCCCTCGGGTTAGACCCATTATATCGGGGATAAATTCTATGACTGGGCAATCTCTGCCCAATTCATTGATTTTTATCTTACCAGAACTACGTGAAAAGAGTTACAAAGCTATTTGAGGGAACGCGGGCAAATAATTCAATTACTTTCTGTTTCAAATAGTGACCAGCTAGCATATTGGTCACTATGAAACGTGACCGGTCTTTACCACCAATACCCTCATTATTTTAGGTTTACAATTGTGTTGCTCACGTTGCTAGATAAAGATAGAGATCTGAATGTTACATTAGAAAAAATTTTATTATGAAAGGTTTTGGGAATTTATCCTCCAAATTAATTTTCTCAAATATAATGGTGTCTTTTATCATCCAAAATCAAGGGAATAACGGTATGGGCACGAGGATCGCGCCTTCCTACGCGAATCTTTTTATGGGGGTCTTCGAATCTAATTTTATTTATTCCCATCTTCTTTTCAAATATGTACCTCTGTATCAGAGGTACATTGACGACCTCTTCTTTTTTTGGACAGGATCATTGTCTGCTGCAATTTTATTTCGGATAATAAGAAAAATTGTGGGACATTCCAAATTCACATCCCATTGGGACTCTTTAAAAAATAGAATTTTTGGATTTGGAAGATATTTCAGTTAAATGGAATTTTTAAAAACTGTCACTTTTTTCAAAAAAGTGGAGTGTGATCAGTAATATCATTTTTCCAGGTGGGGCACTATAAACCATGATCCCCCATGTGCCATATGGGCAGTATAGAACCTGTTCACAAAAACTGCCAGATGAGGGGACATGTAAAAAACAAACTGCTATACTCAAGAAATAGGTTTATCTGGAAAAAGGGTATCCTCGAGTTTTATTGAAAAGATACAGAAAAAACAAAGTAGCTTCTTTACAACAAAAAGATGTTGCCTTCTTTATTGAAAAAGATCAACAACGAAAGAATCTTTACAAAACAAACAAATAAGTGAATCGCAGGTGAAAATTTTCTTGGTCATCAATACATTACAGGTCATTGAACAAATTAAAAGGATACTTCGAAAAACATTGGCACTTTGTCAAAGTGATCCTTTTTTTTCTGCCCTCACTACGGAACCATCCTGGCATAATCCTTTAAAGGGCAGCCGAATATTAAAAACACCTTATTGCCCCAAGCCGAATCCGTGGTCCTGAAGAATATCTTCTAAGGACAATATCGGTTCGAGCAGTACCCCCTGACGGCATCACCTCCGCCTATGTTGTAGATTATCGTAAACAAAAGCGTATTTCTTCTTTTCTCTCTACCACACTAAAGGTACCCTATTATTTATTAAATGAAAACATGCTCTAAATTGTTAAAAGCTTCCTTCGTGATCTATTTAATCCATTGTGATTGTGGCCCTCCAATATGTGGGGGCCGCACCCACACGTCCTTAGCATTTTCGTCTTAATGGACACAGATCACGAATCAATAAGGGTGACCCCAATCACAGTGTTGTATCTAGACACTTTAGAGATTTTTCACCAACTGGACCACGAAATTAACTATACAACCAATAGATCATTATAACAAAACGATACCTACGTTAGATTCCCGTATACTGCAAAAAACGAGAAGTGTTCTGGATGGGGTTTTTTTATTTCCACTTTGCAAAACGGTGAATCCCAAGGGTTAAATGAAGCGGTTGGAACTCGTTTTTTAAATTTTTTAATACTTTTACGTCCACTTAATGTTTTATATCTTGGTCTTAAACATCAAAGGGGCTCACTACTACAGGCAACTTGTATTAATATGGTTACCATAAAATTGTATATACTTTTATTCTATTTGTATTTTGTTTATATTTTGTTTAGGGTTCATTATGTTTCTAAATGAGTTTGATGTTACATCTGTATAAGCTTTTGATTTACCAAATGATACACCAATATGGGCCGTTTCAACAGCGCATCCATCTTTTCGACTTGGTTGCGCGTTATATCGGATTACAAATCCATTGGTCTTCTTTTCTCCTATTGGGCAAAATTTTGTACCGCTCCCTGTTATTGGCCCGTCCCTTTTCGGTTCGGATTTCATTTAAACTGCCTATGCCCAAAGGGCCCATATGGCTCCAAACCTTTTGGCCCTCATCACACCGGTTTCCTACTTCTATACCACTTTAGCCTTATGGGCATTTTTAGTTTTTTGCATGTACGATGTGCCCCGTAAAAATTGTACATCTTTTTAGTGTTTCCCTTTTTTGGGAAAGCTGCATAGAAATTTGAATTTTGGTTTGCTTATGTGATTTTCACTCTTTTAGCCTATTTTTGTCCCCAAAAACGCTTTTTTTCAGGATTGGTTTAGAGGTCTTTAAAAACTTAGTGTAAAAATAAGCAGCTTTTTTTATTGGTTTAGTACGAATCTCCCGCTGTAGTTTCCGACCAATGAGATCTATTTTCCCATTTTAGCGGCCCCTACTTTGGGAAAAGGGTGTTATAAGGGTTTTCCCCAAATTTTGATTTCCTTCCCCTTTTTTCTTTAACTTTTGGTTATTGGTCCCGGAATAGGAAAAAACCTTTTTACTGTTTTTTTGTTCCCAAGGCATATAAAACAGGGGGGGGGGGTTTTTTCAATTTTACCCGGGTGTTCCAGGTTTTTTGGGAAGGGGGTCTTTTTGAAGGAAAAAGCGGGTTTAAAAAGCATTTTATTTTGTTCCTTAAATTTAAAAAAAAAATCTTTTAATTTTCTAAGTTTTACTGCCTGAACCGAAAAAATTCCGTTTGGGGCGAAAAACGCCAGGGGGGATTTTTTCAATTATTTTGGGGCAAATCACCCTTAACCCAAAATTCCCCCAAATCCCCCTTTCCCGCAAAAATTTTTCCGGGGGGGCCCCCTACCCAAAAAGTTTTAATGGCCCAAAAAAAATTAAAACAAAAAAGTTTGGGGGCCCTACTTAAAATTTTTGTTTTATTTCCCCTTTTTAAAAAAACCCAACTTTTGCGGGGGCCCCCCTTTTCAAAAAAGGGGTTTCGAATTTTCCCTCAATTTTTTCCAAGTTTTCGGAGGTCCCTTGTTCCTGGAATAACCCCCACTGGGGGCGGGGCCTTACATTTTTTGTTTTTTTAAAAAAATATACAAACCCCGTGCCGGGGGAATTCTTTTTTACAGGGCCCCAATTTTTCCCCCAAAATTCGGCCCCCCCTACATAGTTCATGGGGCCCCAAATATACACCACAGTGGGGGGGCCCCCACCCTAGTTCATGGCCCCAAAAAAACACCCCCAGTGCGGGCCCCCAATTATACACCACCCGTGCGGGCCCCTTTCATTTGTTTATGGCCCCCTATACACCCAAGGGGCGGGGCCCCCAATAGTTCAAAGGCCCCAAAAATTTCACCACAGTGCGGGCCCAAATAGTTATGGCCCCCAAAATACAAACCCCCAAAAATGGGGGGGCCCCCACAT
>JAODAL010059273.1:0-21590 GCA_025379985.1 Phyllomedusa bahiana
GAAGAGATGTACGTTGATCAGTTTTTTTTCAAAAAAAAAGGCAAAAAATGTCATAAAATGTACCTGAAAACCTACTTTGTTTCCCGGGAAGGGGTTAAAAGAAAAAAGGCCAACCTTCTTTATTGCAACGAGTGTCTTTAAATGTGTATGTAAAGCCTTGTTTTTAGTACATTTTTATGCCGTGTCAAGGGTCAGAGAGACCAAAACGCGTTGCGTTGTAATTTTTTATGCTGTCCTTGTTGTATCTTATGGAATAAAGTGGAGTATTGCTGACCCGGTAGAGTTTCCATTTGTGGATACAAGTGTTGCGGTTTGGAGCCTTACCTGGCAGCTCTCCGGGCGGGTCTACTACCACTTTCCGTTAATGAAGCAGCAACAAGTAGGAGAGACAAAGTGAAGGTACCTGTGTTGGGAATTGTGTGGAGAAGGGCGGAAGCAGTTTTTCTATTTGAACGGGGTTTGTAGCCCCGTTTCCAAAAAAGGACATAAAAAAACTTGTACTAAAAGCTTATAGGAAAAAAGAGAAACTTAATATAAGAGGAGAGAAAAATTCGATTTTTAAGACTTTTCTAACAAAGTGTCACTGAAACGCAAAGCTTTTACCCCATTTGAGTTTTCTACACAAAAACAATTAAAAATTACGCTTTCTTGAAAATGGCCCAGGTCATTTAGATCTCTGGAGTCAGCGCCAGGCGCTTTTCTGGGAGAGGAGGTGAACTAGTTCAACAACCATGGATGGGGGGGAGAAGACATGTACGTTAGATAAATTTTTCACAGAAAAAGGGAATAATTTTATACAAGATTAAAAGCAAGAGGATACCCAGATTACACACTAAGGGAAGCAGTAAATAAAATCAATAATGTTACACAAAAGTTATTGTTGAGCAGGGCAAATGTAAAGAAAGACAGAGACATTAAACAACAGGTGTTTTTTTTCCACAAAATATAGTGATGACTTTGATTTAGTGAAAAAAATCTTTTTCAAAAACGTACAGATCCTGCGACAAGATACGATCCTTAAAGAGTATGTGGAAAAGGGGGCTTTAAAAAGTTGCCCTCCAAAAGGGGCAAAATGTTGGGTTTAAAACTCCCCCTCCTAGTTGTTTTTGAGAAAAACCTAACAAAAACGGGTTTAAAACCCAATAGGTTTTTTTCCCATGGGGAAAAAAAAGATGAAATTTGTTTTTCAATGGGATAAAGGGGGAAAACCCTTTCGAAACAGGGGGCGGGCACCAAGAAATTTTAAAAATGAAACAATATATTAATTGTGAGTCAGATACTTTCTTTTATTATATCTCATGAAACCCCAATGAAAATAATGTATATGGCAGCACAATTGGGAAAATTTAAGCAAAAATTGGGGAGATCTAACGGGGGTAATAAAAAAACAAAAAAAGCGCACCCCTTCGGGTGCGGCAAACTTTTCGTAAAAACAACATGAGGGGAAAACCGCTCCCTTGCATTGCTAAAGCGTAGAAAGATGATAAACCACCGGAGGTGGAGTTTTGGGAGCAAAAAAAACAAAATTTTTGCGGGAGGTTTTTCCCGCTACCTCTCCCCCCCCAATTAAAAGGGGCCAGGGCGCTCGCGGGACGCTCATAAACCTCCCCCGGTTATGCCATTCCACTAATCACCCCCCAAACCCCAAAACCCCCAGGTTGGTACACCCCAGATAACTATAGAAAAAAGGAAGGGGTCCAAAAATTCCCCAGTTCCACTTTAAAAAAATTCTATCCGGGAAATTGGGGCGGCCCCAAACCACCCTTTAAAAAAAAAAAAAAAAGTCCTGCTTCATTTAAAAAAGCCGGGGGGCGGATGTAACCCTGCCTTTAAGAAACAAAATGGAAACTTGATAAATTATGTCCCCTTCGGGCCCCTTTTGGTGGCCCCCCCGGGGTACCAACCTTTATTCCAAAACAAGAGGGGGGGGGGTTTTCTTTTTTCGCAGTGGTCTAGTGCAGGAGTTTCAAGACCCAATTTATAATAAAGGAAAGGGATTTATATACCTAAAAAAGTCTAAATAGCCAAAAAATATACACTATTTTAAAACCCTTTACCCCCCCAACCCCCCAAATTTAAAACACTTTTTAAAGGAAAACTGCTAGTTTTTTTAACTTCAAGGGAAATTTCCCCCAAAATCTTTTTTTTGGGGGTGTTTTTAAACCTAGCCCCAATCCCTTTCATTAACAGACCCAAATAGCAACAACGGGAATCCCCAGCCCTTCCCCTTTTCATTTAAAAAATTTGATAGACGCTCAAAGGGGGAAAACAAACCATTGGGATCAATAAACCCCCAAACCGAAGTCATAAAAAAATTTTTCCCCCCAAGTTCATCATCCCTTTTTCCCGAATAGATTTTCTTCCTCATTCTCCTCCCCCCTTTTCCCTGAAATAGAAATTGACAAAAACATCTTACCCATCGAAATTTTCCGATCACCCCCCAATAACATTAAAACTAAAAAAGGGGCGGGGGTAAAAGGGGGGATCATACACTGGACTTTCCCCAAAAAAACTTTTTAAAATTCCCTGAGGATTTGCTTAACTGCCCAAGGGAAAGCAATTTTTTGTCTGCCCAACCGTGTTCTTTTAAAAAGGGAAAAGCATTTTTATGGAGGGACCTCCAAGGGAAAAAAAATTACGGGTTCTATCATAAATTATCCCAAAGACGTAACAAAAAAATACAATCCACACTTTTCCCAAAAACTTCCCGCCTCACTTGATTAAACAAAAGGGGAAATACCCCTTGAAACCATCAGAAAAAATAAAAAATTTTTTTTAGAAGCCCAAAAATTTTAAAAACCACGTTCCTCCGGGACACGCCAAAACGGCAAACCAAGAGGTAAAACCCCATAGTTTCCCACAGGTGGGGAAAAACCGCCCCTTGGGCAGCCTATTTTGCCAAGACGAAAAGGGGCCTGGAAACCCCCGGCCACCTATCGCTCCCCATAAGATGCATACAAACGGGTTTAAAATTCTAAAAGCCCCAGACGCCATAATGGGGCCTTTACTACGAAGCCCTCAAATAGAGCAACCCCTTTAAATGACACAAAAAAAGCAGAGGAGTTCTAGAAGGAGTAACAAATCCCTAAAATTTTCTCGAGGGAACACCAAACCCGCCCAAAACAGATTGACCCACTGAAACAAAGTGCGGGGGAAAGGGTCCTTTTTTGTAACGGGTAAAACAGCGGGCCCAAACGGTTTTAAAGGCCCAGAGTTTTTAAAAATTTGTTTAGCCCCAGAAAAATACCCTGCCCGAAAAAACCTCCTTAATAAAATCTTTTAAACTCGAAAATGGTAGATTCCTTTTTTAAACCCCGGAAAACAATTCTCTTGTTAAACCAGGTAAAGCCCCCTTAAAGGGTACCCTCAAAAAGGCCAATCCCCCTTTTAAATAAGCCCTATAAACTATTGACAAAAATTATAGCCACTAAATCCAACAATTTCTCCCCCAAAAAATTTCCCCCCTACCAGGCTGGCTTTGTGGGCGAAAAAGAAAACTCTACCATTAATATTTTGGGGGGCATCAGCGGCTATAATTTTCGGCCAACAAAACAAGACCACACCCGTAGCTAAAGTTAAAATCAGCCTTTTATGCCAAGGCCATTTGATAAAGTCGCCCTGGCCCTTTTCCGAGTGCCCCCTGGGGACCCGGGGGGGATTTGGGTGTAATTTTTTAATTTTTCCCGAAAAACTTTTCAAACCCAAACGCGACAACCCCCGATACTAAATTGTCCAACCGTCCCAACTTATAGAGGAAACCCCAAAGGGATGCCCTTTTTTTACCCTTAAATTTTTTAATTTTTTCATTAGACCCCCCTCTTAAAACAAACTCCCAATCCCAAAGTTCCCGGGAACCCAAAAAAGGTAATAAAAGAAATTAAAAAAACTTTCCCTATGCGGACGATATTCCCTTTTGATGATTTTTCCCAATCCAAAGGGCTTAAATTTGACCCGTTCTTTTGAAGAGATTCGAGAGTGGGGAACCCTCTCGGGGGATAAGATTTAAAATTGAAAAAAACGAAGGGCTTTTATTGGGGAGGTCCCCCAAACCATTTTGGTCTTTTTTCCTTCCAAAAAAAGATGGCAAAACGGGATCCCGGAAAAATCGGGGGTCCTCCCTTTCCCCCTCAAATTTTCCAAAATAGAAAACATTTAAAATGGAGCTTATTTGTTTGGCTCCAACCCCCACTCTGAATTTCTGGAACAAGTTTCCCCTTTCTTTCATGGGGGGGGCCAAAATTTTTAAAAATGGTAGAATCCAGGTTTTCTTTTCCTTTTCAGATGTTGCCGATTTATCTTTAAAACTAAAGAGGAAAAAACTAAAAAAACAAAAAAAATTCCGTGAAATTTATTTGGGGGGGGAAGAAAAAAAGCCAACGGGTCCCCTTTTCCCCATATGCAGCAAAAACCCAAAATTAAAAAAAGGGTTGGGGTTCCCCCAAAATCAAACTCACAACCTAGCAGCACTGGGGAGATACATCCCCGATTTGGTTTTCCCAAAAACTGATGTTTTCCCCACTCCCTTTCCTTGGATGAAATACAATTGCCCCTTTTGCACTGGGAAACTTCTTTTTCACATGCCCCATGGGGGCGCTCCCAAGGAGACACGGGAGAAAAACGTCCCTAATGGGCCAAAAATGGGTGCCTGGGGAAAAAATTTAGGGGACACAACGGAGCCTTTTTTCACCCCCTATTCTTTACATATCACACCTACAAAAAATCTTGGGGCTTTTCCCGCTGGGCCCCCCCGCATGGAGTGTTTTTCGAGATGGCACGAAGCTGGTTTTTAGATACATTTAAAAAATTTTTTTTATAAGGGCCCGGGAAAAACCCCCCACAAAACTTTGAAAACCCAACGAACCCTTTCCCGGGGATTCCCATCCCCTTCTTCAAACTATTTACAAACCCAAAAAGCTTTTGTGTCCTAAAGTGGTAAATTTACATCCCCCAACAAACGAATGGGATACAATTTTTTCGATACTGATACATCCCCCCTACAAGCCGCGCCCTCCTCTCAGGCATTTACCATTTTAATGGAAAACCTAGATTTTTAACCCCAAACCCAAAAACCCAGCTAGCCCAAAAGGGAAAATTTGAAACCCCCGTTTAACCCCCCCAATGTCATATTAAAAAGCTACAAAAATGATATTTAAAAATCTCCCGGGGAGCAAAGGAAAGTGAAAAGACAAATTAAAATCATGCACAACGCCTATTTTAAACACCAGTTTAAAGGGACACGATGGGAAACTTTTAGCTCAAGCAACGCTTTTAAAAAGGGAAAGGGGCCCCCCAAAACTGATATTTTTTCACTGCTTATGGGAACTGCAAAAAAGTGAAAACATTCTGGTCCAAAATTTGATTTTTTTGGGAAAAAAAACAGTGCAACCTAATTTTTGTATTTTAGCCTCTTGGGGAATTTTTTTGGGTCAATGGGGGAGGAAAGAAACGCAATCCCTTTGGATGCCTCAGAGGGAACTCCCTTTCCCCAAACATCCGTGGCAATTGCCCAAAGGAAATTTTACTTGCAGCTGTGGGGCCGCCAAAAAGTCTCCCCCCAATGGGAAATTAAATTTTTGGGAAAAAATTTCCCGTTCGTTTTGAAAATGGATTGGGTAGGGCACAAAGCAACGTAAGGAAAAAAAGGTAAGGCTTTTTTTTTTACTTATGGGTAAAAAATAACCAAAATTGCCAAATCAAATTCCGGGAAATCTTTTAAAGACGTTTTGGGTTTTACAAAAGGTATCTTGAAAGACAATTAGCAGGTCAGGAACCTCTACGTTTATCAGAACCCGCCTGTCAACCAGATACCCCAAACCCTGTTACATCAATGTTGGGAACAACGGTAGAACATAACCCAGATAAGTAACCAATGTGTCTAAGTACAAGATGCCTTTTTGGATCATGCCACAACACACACCTTCTTTTTCCTTTCTTTTACCCAGCCACTCCTGGCCAACTGGCTGGAAGTGGAATTGGGAAATATTAAATATTAGATGGGGTGATGGAGAGAGAATGTTATGGCGGATAATAGGAGCACCAGTTACAGAGTAGTTGGACAAATAATCATTAAAGTTACTTTAATAAGATTAAGAATATTTGCCTACGCAATGTACTAAGGAAAAGTTCTTGAAAGATGGTTATTGTCTGTAAACAAATCTTTGTGATATGAACCATAATGCATTGTTCGTGTTTATGTTGTTTTATTTGTCGAAAATCAATAAACACAAGTTGAAAAAAAATATATATACTTTGGGGAAATGTATTGCAAAATATATTCCTATGGGTAACAAGTATAGGTGACTAAAACGAAAACCAACATTTGGGTTCTACCTTCTGTTAAGAGGGCAATAAACAATAAAAAAAGGGGATTTAAAAATATAAGTCTGAGGGCTCGGCATCAGCCTTTGAAAATTACAGAGAGCTTAATAAAATCTGTAAAAAAGTGATAAAAACAGCTAAAATTCAAAATGAAAGGCAGGTGGCCAAGGACAGCAAGACTAACCCCAAGAATTTCTTTAAGCATTTAAATGCCAAGAAGCCAAAATCAGAGCAAGTAGGACCCTTAAAAACCTGTGATGGGGTGCTGGTCATTGGTGACCAAGAGAAGGCAGAGGTACTAAATAGGTTCCACTCAGTATATACTATCAATGAGAAAGTGTTAAAATGGGGGGTGGCCAAGGCAGATTAGGGGTTTTCCCCAGTACTGTTAAAAACATAAAATCTGTTTAAAATTAATTGGGGCTCATGTAAAAAAGTAAAAAGGGCCAATTAAAATAAACTAAAATGTGAAACAAGGTTCCGGCCCCGATAAACATTAAACCCAAAAGTTCTTAAAGAGCTCAGCTTTTTTAATCTCGTCCCCTGTACATGATTTTTTAAATTTCCCCCATGACTGGTATAGTACCAGGAGCTTGGGGCAAGGCAAATGAATTTTCCCCATTTTCAAAAAAGGCCCCAAAGGGCCCGTCCCCGGGTTAATTTTAGGCCAGTAATTTTTATAAAACTTTTGGGGGAAAAAATGTTTGGGGGGGCCCCAATAAAGACTATATAAAAGGTTTTTTTGAAAAATACAAATTTTTTAAGTGATTCCCGGTTTTGGAAATTTACTGGGGACAGAAGCTGTCAGAACCTCTGACCCTTTTTTTATGAAAGGTGAGTAAAGGGCTGGATGGGGCAGCTGGGATTTTGTTTTTTTTAGATTTTGGGCAAAGGCATTGACCATTTTCCCCGGGCCTAAGCGTTTGTTATTTAAAAAAATTTCCATTGGGTTAAAATTTAAAGGATACCAAATTACGTTGACTTCGTCAGGGGGCCCGATAGTCGATAACGCCAATTTTTCAATAAGAAATCCGATAGTCGATAATAGTTTAAAATCGCCGATGACCTTTTAAAGTCTATGGGAGAGGAACAACACCTTCATTCTAACACCCCAAACGGGAGGGAGAAGCGGGAAAATTAACTCCCCCAACAGAAAACTGTATACGTCTAAAACCTTAGGCAAACAATTGGGTTTAATAAAAGCCACAAAAAAAAAAAAAAATAACCAATTTCACTATCCCGGGTTTTGAAACCCAGCATGACCCTTAAACCTGCATGCCCCACAAAAAAAAAGTCCCCAAAAAGGGTATAATTTGAACCATTCATTTTACTAGAATTTAAACATTGATTACCCTGTCCGGGAACGCAGCATGACCCCCAAACCTGCATAAACCCCAAAGATTAAAAATGGCCGGAAAAAGGAGTTTTTCCCCCCACCTTTTTAGTTAAAACGGGATATAACAAAAACTTTTCCCTGTACCGCATTATGACCTTTAAAACCCGGTCTAAACCCCACAGTTTAAAAATATTTGGGAAAAGGAGTCTTTTAAACCCCCCCCCTTTTTTTTTTTTATTTTAAAAACGGGACATTGACTATTTTTCTGTCCACATTATGACCAAAAAACCCTTTGCCCCTGACCCAAAATTTTAAAAAGTCCCAAAAAAAAGGAGTTTTTTGAACCAAAAATTTTAGTTAAACCCGGGACATTGACTATCCCTTTACCCCTGGACCGCAGAAATGCCCCAAAAACCCTGTCTGACCCCCTTTTTAAAAAAGGCCGGGAAAAAAAGGGTTTTTAAACCAACCTTTTTAGTTGAACGGACTCACAAAATTCTTCCTTTTTTACCGGGAAATGCCCTTTAAACCGTCTAAACCCCACAGATTAAAAATGCCGGAAAAAAAGGATTTTTCAACCACCATTTTTATTTTTCACTGGACTTTAAACTATACCTTCCTGGGTCACAGCATGACCCCAAAAAACCCTGCATCCCCCCAAACATTTAAAAGTCCCGGGAAAAAAAGGAGTTTTTTTAAAACCACCCTTTTTAGTTTCACTGGACTTAAAACACCCCTGTCCGGGGCCACAGCATGCCCCTAAACCTGTTTGACCCAAAGATCACAAAGGGGCACATCAAAATTTTGTACAGTGACTTCTTTTAGAAATTTTTTGGTAACTGACATTTGTTTACAGAATTTTTTTGGGAAAGTTTTTTTTAAATTTTTACATTTTACCATTTGTTTTTTTTTTTCAAGGTGAAACATACAACATACACCCCTCCCTGCATTTTTTTTAAAGGGTTTTTTTTACCGTGTAGATTTTTTTAAATTTCGTCCGCACACCCCCATAAGAAATACAAATGTCCAAAATCTTTCCCCCAAAACATTTCCCTTAAAGTTGAAAGACTTTTGCCCTCCTGGTTTCTGGGGAACTGATTCAGCCAATCAATTAAATGGTTTCTTTTTCCCCCAAAAACCTTCTTCATTGTTTAGGGACAGACTCCCCAAAAACCCAAATGAGGGCAACCCCATAGGACCCACCCCCTAAAAATTTTAAAAGCCCTAAATTTGGGGAAATTTTTGTGCCCCAGAAATGGACCCCTTTTTGACACAACTTAACCTAAACAAAATTTCCCCTTTTTTCCCAAAATCGATTTTTTAGAGAAAATTTTGAAGCTCTCCTGATTCCCCCCTAACTTTGGGGAGCCAGTCCCTCCCCTCAGCCATCTGTTAACACGGAGGTCCAGCTGCCAGACTTACAGTGGGTGCGGTGAGAGCCCAAAGCTACGTCGGGCATCTATTAACACGCAGGTTCACCCGCCAGGCCGGGAAATTTAACAGGGGGTGCGGTGCGAGCCCAGGCTGGCGCCCCTTCACCCTTTTTAAAAAGGGTAAAAATCCCCTTTATGACGCACAACAAAACAGTTTGCGAAGCAGAGGGGCGGAAGCGGAAGTGTGAGGTAAACCTCCAGCCTTCCTCAGTACACATTAAAAAACCTGGGTAGCCCCCTTTCCCCCCTCCGAAATGAGTGGGGAACCAAAATTGGGATTTCCATTTGGGAAATACGGTTTGGTTTAAACGCTCCGGGTTCCCCCCCAGGTGCCCTTTTTTTTGGCTTTCCCTTTTCTAAATTTAAAACCCAAACGTGTTGGGGGAAATTTCTTTTGTACTTTGTTCTCTGTCCGTGCCCCAAATACCCATGCCCCTCTGAAAAACCCCTACTCTGGCCCAATTTTCCTGTACCCCCCTTTTTACAATTCAGGGGAAATTTTTTTTTACCAGCTTTTTTGTACATCCCAAGTTTTTAGTATTTTAAATTTCCCTAAAAAAAACTTTTTTAAAATGGATGGAATCCCACCATGTCTTTGTTTTCTTTTTTTTAAATTGTATTAAAGGGGTTTGTCTAAATACAGGGATTGATACAATTTTTAAAAAATTTTTGCAAAAACAAGTCATTTTTGAAATTATTGCCCCGTTTAACAGGGGCCCCAACCTATTCCTTTTTTCTGACAAAGCCATCACCCTTGAGCCACCCCTTGAAAATTTGTGAAGAACAAATGCCCTTTTAGAAAAAACCCTTTTTTTTTATAAAGGACCTGCAGTATAGCTGCACGTCACAGCAAAATCCCCCCAAAAATTAGAAAAAAGACCCTTGGGGCCCATTTTTTGAAAATTGTAAAAGAAAAAAATGTCGTTAGAAACAAAATTTTTGGGAATAGGACCTGTAGTATTGTTTGCTTTTCAAAGCGCATGCCCCAAAAAAATTTAAAAAAAAAATGACTTTTTCACCACTTTTAAAAAAAATTGTGAGGGAGAAATCCCCATTTTAAAAGCCACTTTTCTTTTCCCAAAGGGGAACCAATTATTGCGGTATTTTCACGCAAAAATTACCCCAAAAAATTATAAAATGACTTCCAGCCCCCTTTTTAAAAATTGTGATGGAAAATGCCACTTAGAAGCCACTTTTTTCTTTTCCCAAAAGGGACCATAATTTTTTATGAAATCTCACAGCAAAAAGGACCTCAAAACCATTGACAATGCAAAAACTTCTAAAATAAAGGGGAGAAAAGGGAAAAAGGGTGTTGTCATAAAAACCTTTGCTGTCTTTTACAGTCCCTCACAGAAAAACCACAAAGGGAACTTTTTGGGAAAAAAGAGAAAAAAAAATGAAATTTTAAAAAATTTTTCAATTTAAAAAAAAATTTTTCAAGGGGAAACCTTTTTCCTGTTTGAAAGGAATTGAAGAAACCCGGGCAACAATCGGGGACCTGGGCAAGGGGGGCCCACAACATCACCCAAAAAAACCCATCCCTTTAAATTCTTTCTTGAAAAAAGGGTCAAACGTTTCCACATTACCCTGTGGAAATCAGGGCTTTGTCTGTAATGCCTCCTCCACCTGTGCTGAGTTCCGCTCAGACATGACGCGGCGGGGGGGCCCGGGACAACACCTCTATGGCGTGGTGACGAGCTGGGGCCATTCTTTCCTTTTGGATACCCAAAAAGTCTATTGGGTCCGGAACACACCCAAAAAAACATGGGTTTAACGCAGAAACCCGGTGCCCCATAAATTTTAACCCGGGCCCTCTGTGTGTTGGATGTTGCCCTGCATCCCCCCCATGCGTTTTTTGAATTTGGTAAATAAAGATTGCCAGGGGTCCCCCAAATTGGGCTTCTCCCAAACCTTGCCTGCTGCTGCGGGCTGCCGCTACGGCAATTTTGGCAACTACTGCTGCCCAGGGTTTGCTAAAAGTTTTTTCCACCGTGAAATTAGGAAGGGAAAAAAGCGAACGAAAACAGAGTCTCCAGTTAAACAATCAGCAAGGCTCCTTTTTCCTGCATTTTTTTTTCCCTTTTTGGGGTTTGGGTGGGATGGAAAGTGCGTGTTTTTTTTTTTGTCCCCGGGGAAACCAGGAGGGGGCCACCCTTAACTGTTGTTCATTTTGATGCCTTTAATGCGAGGATCATTTTTGGAGGAAATGGAGTTTCCAAGCACCATGTGAGAAAGGAGCCTTAATTCCCAAGCCTGGGGGTCGGGGGGCACTAAAAAACTGATTTTCCCTCATCTACCCCTCCCCCCAAAATTTTCGCCCCCAACCTTTTTTTCCAAAGGCAGGGCCCGTGGGTTAACTCGGTGTCAAGGAATCCCTCCTCCTCCTACCTTCCCGCTTCCTTTTGGCACAGTTCAACACAAGGCCCTACTTCCTGAGATGATGCACCCTGAAAGCTGATTCCCCGCCTTGCACTAGCCCGGACCCCGAACCACGCCTAATGAAGCCCAAATAAAATTGTGAATCTGTGGGGCCCTTTTGTGGATTTGATGGAGAAAAGGCTCCGGGGTCTGCATCTTTTCCCCCTTTTGGTTGTCGGGCCATTTTCCACTTCGTACTGCGAAACCCCCATTGCGCTGCCCCCCACAAAATCGCGGAAGAAAGGGGGAAGGGGGAATTCCGAGTTTTTCCACGTCAAAAAGGGAGAGGGGTTTGAGGGGGAGGCCGAGTTGACCTGCAACCAGCCAGGGGGGAACGAACGGGGTGCGAACGGGGGAATGCGAACTCAGCCTCGATCTTCTTCAGCAGGCAGTCCAAAACCCGGGTACCTTTAAAAATTTCTGGACCGACCGGGTTTTCATGACATTGCCAGGCAAAGGGATTTTCTCCAGCCTACCGATCTTAAGGGCGGCCAAAGCAGTTTTTCCCCCGGGTTATCCCAAACCCCCTTTGCCGGGGCAAAGGGTTTTCCTTGTCCCCCCACCCCAGCGCTGGGGTCTCTTTTCGGGAGAGACGCCCCAAAAGCTCCTGACCTGTGTGGGGAAACGGTCCCAAAGGGACAGATTAATTTCAACACGGCCTGGTTTCTCGGGGCACGTGATGCCACCAAGGCCCTTTGGGGGGAAAAACCCTGCACCACCCCTGCGGTTTTGAAGAGCGTGCCCCGAGCCTGAAGCCCCGGGCACCCCCAGAGACATCCACCCAGCTAAACCATGACTGTCACGGGAGATATAGGGGCCCTTTTGGCCGTGTTTTCCAAAGTCCATATGCCCCGGGGGTTTAAAGATGGATTTTTTTCCGGCCACAGAGGCGAAAACGCCCCTTGAAATTTTGGGACACGGGGCGGCCCAAGGGCAGGGACCGTTTTTTTCCTGGAAAAGAAATGCCTCTGGGACCCTGGTATTGGGGGCGGGGAAAGGGCTATGCTGGCAAAAACCCATCTTTTGCCCCACCAGACAAAAAAGGCAACATTTCCAAGGCCAAAAGCCTGGCCCTGCCGACGTTCAGGAATTTGGTTTTGGGGAGGGTTTTTGGGTTAAAGTGTTTCTTCTCCCTCCCAAACCTGGAAGACAGAAGGCGGCTGCTAACTGGCCGCTTACGGCGGGCGGGTCACAAACTGGCGGAAGGAAAAGGGGGTGGGAGGGGTCTCGGGTGGTGCGGGGTGGTACTCGGGGCAAAGGGTGGAGGCAAAAAGCGGAGGCTGTTTCCCCTGTTTAAATGACTCTGAGAGGCTTTTGGGCAGCTGAGGAATGCTTGGTGTGGGTGGAGGAGGGGAGGGGGGAAAAGAGGGGGGTGCAGGGTTTGGGAAGGCCCGGCGTCGGCCCTGGCCTTTTTTGGCCAAGTTTTTTTGCCTCCAAATTTCAACCATGCATTCGCTGCATGGCTAGACATGTTGGGGGGGTGGTTAAACACCTAAGGTTCTTTTGCCCCTACTTAGGGCGTTTACGGCAAAGGCGGGGATATACATCGCTGGGGGAAAAAAAGGGTTGCCAAAGTTGGTCCAGGGGTTAGAGGAGGGGGGTGGACCCCTTTTTTACGGCGAAAAAGCGAGGGGCGGGGGTTTTCCCCGACCGTGGGTTTGGGGGAAAACATATTTAGCGGCCCTTTTGCACCGCCCCCCCCCCTTTTTGAGGCGGGGCCCCTCTTTAAAACTAAACCCATCGTCTTTTCCCCCTCGTCCCCTGATGAAGCGCTCCGGGAAGCAAATTTTTGCCCAAAAGACCACGTTGGTTTCCCCAATTTCGTTATCATCACATCAACACAGGTGACTTTTGTCGTCCTGACATTCTGCCCCCAGGAGCGCGGGTACAACAAGAGGGACTGCCCAAGGGGGTTCCGACCCCCGCCGGTTTTTGCCGATTGAACCGGGTTCCTTCTCCTCCCTGATGGCAAAACAGTAATTTTTTGTCAGAGCAAGAAAAAACATCCTCTTTTGGCCTCTTTTTATCTTTTAAAAAAAGCTTTTTTGACCCCAAAACCCCATTTTGTCATCAAAAAAGGTCTTCAAAAAATTGGGTTACCACAGTGGTGGGGGACACAGTTGACATTTGGGCTGCTTCATGTTTGGTACCCGGAAGCTGAGATGCTGATTAAAAGACAATTTTTTGGCCGTGACTGGAGGACAAAGGGGGTAAGACTGCTGGGTGCAGGGTTTCATGAACCACTGAAGAAAAAAAATTTGGGACGCTGGGTTTGTTTCTTAGATTCACAGGGTCCTGACCCAGGGGAGAAAGGCCCCGGGCCTTCAACTTTACGTCCCGCTGGCAAATTTTGGGTTTTCGCCAAACACTGGAAGGACAAACCCTTTTCCCCGTACCTCTACCTTTCCCTGTCCCCAAACCCCCCCTTTTGCTTTGCTTACCACCAATTTTTTTCCCCTCCATGTTTTAGAAAGGGTAAAAATTTGAGAAGGTATAAATAATTTTTTGGAAAATCTCCCTTTTTAAAAGACGCAAAACACAGCTATTCCAAAAACCCTCAAATCAAAACAAAATTGCTGGAATTTAAAATTTAAAAAATGCAAAAGGGGGCCTATCAAAAAAGCTGGCTTTCGCCAAAGGGAAAAAAAAAAACGTATCTGAAAGTAAAAACGGGGTAAAATAAGGGAAATTTTTTTCACCTAAACAATTCACCTGTGTGACTACAAAATTTTCGTATTCAAATTTAACTGCAAAGTAGATCTATCAAAAAAACCTTACTGACCAAAAATTTAAAAAAAACACCGTCTGAAATGTATACGGGAAAAATAAAAAAGGGAATTTTTTTTTACCTAAACAAATTTTCCCCGTGGTGACTACAAAAAGGGTGGGATTCCCAAAATTTTAAATGCCCAAAAAAGCTCTAAAGAACAAACTAAATGACCAAAACTAAAAAAACACCTGTCCCGAAAAAGTATAAAGGGATAAATAAAAGGAATTTTTTTTGGGACCTTTTCAATTCCCCCTGTGGTGACTAAAAAAAATTGCTGTAAAACAAATTTTAACTGCAAAAAAAAAAAAAATGATAACAACAACGGGA
Organism: Phyllomedusa bahiana; assembly: GCA_025379985.1. Classification (NCBI taxonomy): domain Eukaryota; kingdom Metazoa; phylum Chordata; class Amphibia; order Anura; family Hylidae; genus Phyllomedusa; species Phyllomedusa bahiana. The sequence continues at coordinate 14,603 of JAODAL010059273.1, forward strand.
GCATGTTTTCCCGAGAACTAGTGCAGCACTTTTTGAAATCTTTTAAAAAGGCAAGGGGAGGTTCGGGTGATTTTAGGAATGTAATCTGAAATCAAACAGCAAAGTGGAAAAGAACGGGTAGGGGGAGGTTTGAGAAAAGAAGGGGAGAAGAATGGGGTGCAGTTTTCTTTGGAAGCTTTAAGGGCCAAGTGATTATTTTTTGCGGGATTCTGTACTGGAAAGGGGGAAAACTAATATAATGCCATAAAAAAAATTGGGGGTCTTAACTAGTGGGTGAGTGGGGTTGTCCAAATATCTTTTTCGGTCGATATTTTTATATTGGCAATTATCATGCCATATCCGAAGCAATTATCGCCCCTATGGGGGCCATAAAAGTTTTATGGGAGGGAACAAACTTCATTCTACACCCAAAAAAAAAGGGGGGGAAGCTGGGAATTAAAAATCCACAAAGTAAACTGGTACGTGCTATAACTTTAAAAACAAGACAATTTGCAACAAGAGTCCCCAGAAAAAAAAACACAGACTATTCACCCATCCCTGTCCGTACCACAGCAAAGGGCCCCTTTAAAACCCGCATTACCCACAAATTAAAAAGTGCCCCGAAGGCGTATTATTTAACCAAACATTTTACTTGAACTGCACATTGACTATCCAATTTTCCCGGAACACAGCCTGAACCCTTAAATCTGCATACCCACAGATTAAAAAATGCCGGAAAAAGGGGTTTTTTTTTAACCACCAAATTTTTTTTTGAACTGGAAAATTGCCTATCACTGTCCTGGACCGCAGCATGACCCTTTAAATCTTACAAGACCCACAAAATTAAAAAAATGCCCGGGAAAAAGGGGGTCCCCCGAACCCCCCAAATTTTTTTTGAAAAAGGAAAATTGCCTATGCCTGTCCGGACCGAACAAGGGCCCCCTTTAAACTACATGACCCACAGATTCAAAAAATACCCGGGGAAAAAAGGGCTTTCAACCAAACCCTTTTAGTTGAACTGGACATTGACCCATTCCCCGTCCCGGGCCGCAGCATGACCCCTTTAAACCTGTTCCCGACCCACAGAAAAAAGTGCCGAAAAAGGGGGGTCCCTTTTAACCACCATTTTTGTTTTAACTTTTACATTGACTATCCCCGTCCTTTGACCGCAAACATTACCCTTTTAAAAAACTGCATGACTCACAGATTACCAAGTTCAAAAAGGGAATAATATTTGAACCCCCCCTTTTTGTTGAACTGGACATTTGACTTTTCCCTTCCCCGTACCACAGCATGACCCTCAAACCTTTCATGGGCCCACAGATTAAAAAAAAGGGTGAAAAAAATGTAGTCTTTTAAGCGTAAAAATTTGTGAAATGGGCATTTACTATCCCCTATACTTTTAAACGCACATAACCCAAAAAAACCTCAGAGGTGCCCTTTTGGACCCTTTCGCAATAAAAATAAAAATATATTTTTAACAAAAAATTTTTCCCAATTAAATGCTGCCCCCTTTGGGCTACTTGCCATTCTCTGGGGACATTGTTCCACCCTGACTTAGGGAAAGGAAACAAACGAAACCCGAAAGTCCCCATAGGGCCAAAAAGAGGGCCCGTTAAAAATCCTGCATTCCCCACTGTCAAGGGGGTTTAAGGAAATTACTGACAAAGGCGGGTGAGGGTGTAAAAGTGGGTCACGAGGTTTTAGCAAACAGGGGGGAGTTACAGTTTGCAATGAATGCCAAGGGTGGGGATCCTCCCTCTATTAAAAACGGCAAAAAAAACCCTTTGAAGCACAAGGGAAAAAAAGTCGGCTGAAGCAAGTGCGGAAAACGGAAGTGGAGCTAAAACCTTTTACCGTTCCGCCCCGTTGACAATTGTGAAGAACAAATGTTGTTGAAAAAACATTTTTTAAAAAAAGGGCCCGTATATAGCTGTTTTTTTAAACCAAACAGCATGACCCCAAAAAAAAAAAAAAAATTATTCTCAACCCCTGTTAAAAAATTTTTGAGGAAAAAATGCCCTTAGAAAACCACATTTCTCTTTTCCCAAAAAAACCCTTTATTTAGCTGTATTTTCACAGCACCCTGACCCCAAAACCAAATGACATGCAAAAAAATTTTTAATGAAGAAGGGGGTAAATGGGAAAAAGTTTTTTTCATGAAATAGTGTACAATTGGGGTCTTTTACAGTCCCCCCCCACCGCAAAACCCGAAAAATGACCTTTTGGGAACGGGGAAAAAAATTGCAGTAAAAATGATCATTTTAAAATTTTTTTTTTTTAAAAGGACCATTTCTTTTTGAAGAGGAATTTGAAGAGAACCGGCAACTAATCAGTGAAACCCCGGGAATTGGGGCCACAACATCATCAGAGATCCCCTCCGATTCATCTTGATGAAAGTCAAACGATTTCCCCATTAACCCGTGGGAAAACCGAATGTGTTTGTCTGTAATGACCCCCCTCCACCCGTGTGAAGGGCCGCTCAATATGAAAGCTGGGTTTCTGGGCGGACAAAAAAACCTCTATGGGGTTTGGGGAACGAACCCCGGCCATTTTACCCATTTTGGGGTACCCCAAAATTTGATTGGGGTTTCCGGGAACCTTTTTCCCCAAAAACCTTTTTTTGGGAACCAATAGTCAGCAACCCTGATCTTAAACCGGTCCTGTGTGTTTATTGGGGTGCCCCGCAAAAAACATGCGTTTTGGGGAGGTGGTAAATAAGGAAACTTCCAAGGGCCCCCTTAACCCTTTTGCCACAATACCTTCTGCTTGCTACTTTGCACCTTTCTGCTGTCACATTGCTGACCGTTGTTTTTCCAACCCCTGACATTTGAAGAACTTTAAGCAGACGCAACAGAAAGTCTCCAGTTGAAACAAACAGCAAGGTTTCCAAATTTTTGCATTTTTTTTTCTCTATTTGGGGGGGTGGAAGGGAAAATGTTGATTTTGTTTTGGGACTTTGGGGTCCGGTAAAAATGGCCACCCAGTAACTTTTTTTTTCAGTTTTTTTTGGGCCTTTTAAAAAGAGGATCAAAGTTGGAGAAAAGGGGGCATCCCCAAAAACTCATGTAGAGATGGAGCCTTTAAATTTTCCCAAAACCACTGGGGGGTCTAGCAAAAGATCTTCCTCCTCCCGCCCCAAAAACCAGCCCAAAAAATCTTTCCCCAAAGGAAGGGGCAAAATTTGGGAACCCTCGGTTTAGGGAAAGTCAGGGATGCACCCCCAAACACAGACAAGTGAGGTTCCCCCCCCCGGCCCCTCTCCCCGCCTCTGTCCTTGCCCTTTTTTTTGGGGGAAAAAACCCACTCCTTAAAAGGCCGGCCCCCCAAACCCGATGGGCCTTTACACTGCACTGGGGCCAAAAAAACCAGACAAAAACAAACAAAACAAAACACGAACGGGGGTCGAACGGTCCAAAAATGTAACAAGACGGGCAGGGGCGGGACAAAATCGTGAGACAAGAGAAACCAAAACACAAGCAAGCAAAAAACACAGGGGAAACCAAAAAATAAGCAGCTAACAAAAAGGACAGAATCCCGGGAAAAAGCAGCACAGGGGAAAAAGAAATGTTGGCTAAAAATAGGGAAAAGGGGGGGAGCAGACAGAAAGGGAAAAGGAAGAGAAAACTGTCAAATCCCCCAGGAAAGTAAATCCCTAAATGTTCGGAGGATTCCCCGGGCCCAAGGGTTTTAGGCCAAAATCAATAAAGAACCCCGAACAAAAACAGTTTTCAACCCCAACCCGGAAAAAAACCAAGCCCAGATGGCGAACAAGACAGTCCCGTTCCAGGAAAAAACCTTATCCTCCTCCCCCCCACCTCAGCTTCAAAAAGCCCGACTCCCAGATAAATTAAACCCAGAGCCCGAGGGAACCCCGCCTTTTCACCACCCGGGCCCCGAACCAAACCCCCTAAGAAACCGAAAAAAAGTTGTGAAAAAGCGGGGTTCGAAAATTCCCACGAGAAAAGGCTCTGTGTCCGTCTCCCCCTTCTTCGCGGTGGACCTGCTGTTTCAGAAAGTCCAACACTTTTTGCAGAACTAAGAAAAAAACCACAAAGTCCCCCAAACTGACAAGAGCTTGTCCGCACTGACCATTTTGGGGCTTCTTTAAAAATTTGCAAGGGTGGTTTCAAAAGCTCTTTCAAACCCGGCCTTTCCCCTCTCGGGGGTCAAACACCCGGGGGGCCCCAAACCCCTGCTTGTCAGGCCCCTTTGTTTCTGCGGTAAAATTGGGATTGCGCTGCTTTCCACAATTGCTTGGGGCAGTGAAAGGGGAATTTCCCAAATTTTTGCCCAAAAGTCAACAATGAACCCTTGAAAGGGGGGCTGACTTTACAAGTACGCAGCCCCGCCAGGGCAAAAACAGGGTTGAACGGCGGAAGGGGGACTCAGACCTCGAGCCTTCCTCGGGACAGTCCATCCCAATAGCGCTTTTGAAATTTCTGGACGACCGGGGTTTATGACTATGCCCCGGCAAGGATATCTTCCCCCTTTCCAAACCCTTTAAAGGCGGCCAGGGAAATTTTTAAACGTTTTTCCACACCACCTTGCCTTGGGAAAAAAGTTTCTTTTCACCCCCGCCAAAGCCTTTTGGGCTTGTTTTCGAAAAAGCCATCCACACTCCGACCTGTGTGTTGACGGTCTCCCAAAACAAAATTAATTTCAACCCGGCTTTGGGGTTTTTTCTGGGGAAACGTGAAGCTACCATGGAAACCTTTTGGGGGGGAAAAAAAACCCGCACCATCCCTGTGGTTTTGAAGAGCGTGTGCCGAGCCTGAGAGCCACCGTCACCACCAGAGATATCCACCCAACTCACCCAGTGAGCTGTCACAGAGATATAGTGCTAAAAAAAGAAAGTAGAAACAGCACTGGGATTGAAAAACTAGACTATTGCACGTCCCACAGGCTGAACGAAGCCTGAAACAATCACAAAAATAGAGAAGGACAGCATTAGGAAGAAAAAATGGTTGCCCTTTTTTCCCAAACCAACGTTTCAGCTCTAAGCAGAGCCTTTTTCAAGCAACATCATAAAGTGCAGCAGTGTATATAAAGGAAGTGCCATGGTAATAATAATAAATCACATTACAATTACAGTTCTTGTTTGGAGTAGTTCCTCCTCGCTGGGTATGATGCATCTCCATAGACCTGCTACGGCGTCTCTGTAATCGTACCGCGCATGCGCAACATAGGATCATCTGCGCATGCGTGCCTCTCATCAGGTGTCTTAAGTTGCTATGGCATTATAGAAGGATCTGCACAGGCGCATTAGCGCTCTAGGCTAGTCACAGATGACGTATAGAGTTGCCATAGCGATGCATGAAGCTTGCACCGGCGCACTCAATCTCCTAGCTTCACAAGCAAGTGAAGCAATGGAACGGAGTTACAATAGTTATACACAGGGTAAGTATAGGGCAGAAACCGGACATAATTTACATATATAACCCCACAGAAATGAAGGACCCCTCACGGGACCAACAATCACATAGAGATTCTACATGATTCAAGGTCTCATGGGCGCTCCAAGGATCAACCCAGAAAACCAGGCAGAGCCTCCCAGCGACGGCCCACATTCCTGTCAAGGGGCATGCAAGTACCTCACAACAGCGCTAATAATTGTACATATTATCCTATAAATACCTAACCCTGTAAACTATATGAAGAGAAGTACTGTTACAGCAGACACAGGAGAAGACATCTGATCCCAGGAGTCGGAGCACTCAAAATATCTTTAAAAAAGAGAATAAATTAAAATAAAATAAATGAATATAACTAAAAAAAATGTTTTAATAAATTATATGGCAAAATTGTTACAAGTCTAAACACCTTATGTGCATTCATACCCAAAAGAGGGTGCAAGGACGGAAGAGCAGAAAACCTCAGTTATACATCTGTGGGTAGATCTTGAACTCAATATTTAATCCACCCGGGTATAACGTACCCAGTTTATGTATCCATTCTAGTTCCCTACGTTTTAACAACATATTTCTATTGCCTGTTTTTTCAGTAGGAATATGATCAATAATCCAAAATTTTAAATCATCAGTTTTATGTTTTAATTCCTGAAAATGTCTAGGGGCAGGGAGATCCATTTTCCCCAATCTAATAGTAGATTTATGTTTATTTATCCGAACACGGCATTCTTGGGTGGGTTTTTACCTAATATAATAATTTTGCAGGACGCCCTAAGAACATAAATCACATAACTACTCTTACATGTTAAGAAAATGTTTTTTAAATTTTAAAACTTCTACCATTTTTGGGATGTATGAAGGTATCTCCTTTAATAAGGTGGCGACAGCTTTGGCAAGAGAGACAAGGGAAAGCAACCTAATCTAGGCTGTATAAATCTAGGACATTTTTTAGGTTCAGTAGGGACCAATATATCCCTAGTCTAAGATTTTCGATCTTCTATAAGCCATCCTAGGTGGAACAGCAAACTCTTTAATTTGAGGAAAATTAGTTTTGAGAATATGCCATTCCCTACTGATCAGATTACCAATTTTTTGAGAAAATGTATTAAACATTGTTACACAAGTTACCCTTTGTTCTTCCAGGAACTTTTTTTACACTCCCCAGTAGTGTGTTCCTATCCATATTTCGTACCCTCTTTTTATGTAAGGATATTAATGGTTCTGGGTACCCACGTGCTCGAAATTTAGAAGACATCTCCTCAAGTCTGCTATCAAGAAGGGAGGAATCAGAAACAATCCTTTTTACTCTAAGAAATTGACTGTACGGTAAGGATTTAATATAGCTTTTAGGATTTAAAGCTGTTGAAATGAAGAGTATTATTTTTGTCAGTGGATTTTACAAAGAGATCTGTGGCTAGTTTATTATCCTTCTTATAAACCATAGTATCCAAAAATTAAATTAAAATTTTGAGTTTTTTAGAAAAATTAAATTGAAGGTATTTTTTTCTAATTTATCTGCACCAATTCCTGTTGTAAAAAATGTTGACGATAAACAAAATTTTGATATTTGTTTTTTCACAAAAAGGTTTACAGAAAAA
>JAODAL010059274.1:0-21590 GCA_025379985.1 Phyllomedusa bahiana
GTGGTTCAATTTGGCTTTCTCCTCACAATTTTTAATAGTGCGAGAATAAAAATTTATAATTTTTGGGGTCTTGTTGCTTAGAACACTATAATCATGGTCCTTTGGAACAGAAATGGGCTTTTAAGTGGCATTTCTCCCTCACAAAAATTTTTAACATGGCGAAAGTAATTTTTTATAAAACAGGGTAAAAATGCTTTTAAATGAGAGCAACAAAAACAGTCGTGCTGAAGGAAGTGGGGAAAGCGGAAATGTGGGGGTAAGACCTCCAGCCTTCCTCAGTACACAGTCAAACCTGTGAAACCTTGCCCCTCCTATGATGCTGCCCATTTGAGTTTCCTTGGAAATACGGGTGGTTAAGGGCTCCTGTTCCACCCGGGTGCCCTTTTTCTTGGCATTTTTTTTTTCTCCTTTTACTCAATGTCTGGAGGAAATTGTCCTCTTTTCTTTGTTCTTTGTCCGTGCCCATACTCCATGTCCTCTGAAAACCCTCATCTGTCAAGTCTTCCTGTACCTCCCTTTTTGTAATGAAATTTTTTTTTTAGTAGTTTAAATTCAAAAAACCCCACATTTTTAAAATAAGGGAACCCCACCAGTCTTTGTTTCTCTTTTTTTTCATTGTTTAAAGGGGTTTCCAATACAGGGATTGCTACTATGTTAAAGTCTTGCAAAAACAAGTCATTTTGCAATATGTGCCATTAACAGTGTCCTACCTATTCCTGCCCCTCTGAAAAAACCATCCCCCTTGAGCCACTCTTGAAAATTTGTGAAGAACAAAATGTCTGTTAAAACCAAACTTTTTTTTAAAAATAGGCCCCTTAAAAAAGCTCATGTCACAGCAAAATGCCCCCAAAAATTCAAAACTGACACAGACCCTCTTGACAATGTGAAAAAAAATTTCCCTGTAAAAAACAAACATTTTTTTAAAAAGGGTCCTGTAGAAAAGCTGCATGTCAAAAAAATGCCCCCAAAAATTAAAAACATACCCTTAGCCACTCTTACAATTGTGAAAACAAATGTCGGTAGAAAAACCCAATTTTTTTTATAATAGGATCTGTATTATTGCTCCATTTCAAAGCGCATGACCCAAAAAATTAAAAAAATTACTTCCAACCACGTTTAAAAATTGGAGGGAGAAATACCACTTAGGGGCCACATTTCTGTTCCCAAAAGGGAAAATGATTATAGCGTATCTCACAGCACCATGACCTCAAAACCATTGACAAGGAAAAATTCTAAAAACAAGTGATAAATGGAATAACGGTTTTGTCAGAAACCTTGGGGTCTTTTACAGTCCCCAACTGCAACACCACAAAAAAATCTTTTTTTTAACTGAGAAAAAAAATTGCAGTAAAAATTAAAACATTTTAAAATAAAGTTTTCAAGAGGACCATTTCTTTTGGAAGAGGAATGTGAAGTAGACCTTCAACTAATCAGTGACCTCGGCAATTGGGACCACAACATCAGAGATCCATGTCTGATTCATCTTGATGAAAGTCAAACAATCCACATTATCTTTTGGAAAGCTGGATGCGTTTGTCTGTAATGACTCCTCCAGTTTGTCTGAAAGGTCCGCTCAGATATGATGCTGGCTGTTGGGCAGGACAACACCTCAAATGGAGTGGCGAGCGAGCTCGCGCATTCATCCTTTTTGGGATACCCAGAAGTCTTTTGGGGGTCCGGAACATCTACAAAAAAAATCGGTATTGAAAAGCAGGTAGTCTTTGCACCATGATCTTAAGCTTGTCTCTGTGTGTTGTATGTGTGCCCTGCATTACAGCGTTTGGGGGAGGGGGTAAATAAAGATTGCCAGAGGTCACCCATTGGGCTTCTCCCCCAAATTGCCTGCTGCTGCTGCTACGACAAATTGGCACTCTACTGCGCCCACGTCGCTGATGTTGTTCCACCGTGACTTTTGAAGAACGGGAAGCAGACGCAACAAAATGTCTCTAGTTGATCAATCAGCAAGGCCCTCCATTTCCTGCATTTTACTCTCTATTTGGGTGGGGGAAGGAAAGTGTTTGAGTTTTTTTTTGTACCGGGATCCAGGAGATGGCCACCCAGTAAATGTTGTGCATTTTGATGGCCTTAATGCGAGGATCATGTTGGAGGAAATGGAGCATCCAACCACTCATGTGAGAGATGGAGCCTTGATTTCCCAAGCCTCTGGGTCGAGGGACACTAGCAAACTGATCTTCCTCATCTTCCTCCTCCACCTCAAATTCGCGCCAACCCTCTTTCCAAGGCAGGGACGTCGGTAACGTCGGTGTCCAGGAATACCTCACACTCCTCCTCCTCCGCTTCCTCCGCCACGCTTCAACACCCGGGGGCCCCGATTTTTCCTCAAATATGCCACTGAAAGCTGAGGCGCCGTCTTGCATGAGCCCTGACCCTGGACCACTGCCTAAAGAAAGACCCGATAAAATTGTGAACCCGTCGGTGGGGGGGGGGGGCCCTTGTGGTTTTCCGGCGGAGTGAAGGCTCAGGGGCCCCGCATTTTTTGGGGTCCGTCTCCTCTTCCGTCGTTTTTTGGGGACCGGGATTTTTTTCGGGGAAGTGCCCAAAACGATAAATTCCAAAAACAAAGATCACCAAAATGCTCAGGGGCTGCAGGCGGGGGATTTGCTCCAGCCAACCAATCTTAAGGGGGCCACCCAAGATTTCGATTTTTAAATCGTTTCCCCCCCACCTTCCCTGGCACAAGGTTCTTGGGTCCCCCAGCCAGTGTTTTGGTCTGGGTTGGGGAAAAGGGCCGCCACAGCTCCCCCCGTTTTGGGGACGGTCCCAAGACAGATTTTTTTTAACCCCCGGCCTGGTTTCTTTTGGGCACTGTTTGCCACCAAGGTTTCTTGGGGAAAAAAAACCCTTTGCCCCAAATCCCTGGGGTTTTGAAGAGTGTGTAAAGACATGGGGAGCCCCCCGGGTTCCCCCACCAGAGACATCCACCCAGCCACCCATAAAGCTGTCACGGGAGATATAGCGGCCCTTTGGCCCATGCTTACAAGCCCCATTTTGTGGGTGGCCAGATGGATTTGGGGGCCGGGGACACAGATGCGGGCAACCCCCCTTTTAAAATTTTTTAGATGAAAATTTTGGGCCTGGCCGGGGCCAGGGACGGCTTTTCGGGGCAAAGAAATGCCTGCTCGGGCATCTGGAATTTGGGGAAAGGCATGGGCCATGACGGGGCCGGAAACCCCAAACTGGGGCCCCAACCACACGGAAACCCAACTTTTCCACGGCCAAAAGCCTGGCAATGCCGACTTTCGGGCCTTTTGGGGTTTTGGGGAGGGTTTTTGGGGTTAAAAAGTGTTTCTTCTGCCCCCCAAACCCGGTAGACAGAAGGCGGGCTGCTAGACTGGGCCGCTGAAAGGGCATAAAGGTCGAAAACCCCCGGGGTGGAAGGAAAGGGGAAAGGTTTGGGTCCCCTGGTGGTGCTGGTGGGTATCGGGGGGACGGGGGGAGGCGAAGCGGGGGGCTTGATCCCTAAATCATGACTCTGAGAGACATAGGCAGCTGAGGAACCTTTGGTGGAGGAGGAGGGGGAGGGGGCGGAGACAGGAGGTGGGGACATGGTTGGAACCCCCGGGGCCCTTTCGGTGGGGGGCCTTTTTTGGGGGCCCAAAAAATGTTTTCCCCCCATTTAAACCCTCATGCACTCCCTGAAATTTTGACAAACATTTTTTTGGGTTTTTTAAATACCAAAAAATTTCCTTGCCTAAACTGATGCTTTATGGCAAAGGCCATATGCACCCCTTGGGTGAATCAGGGGCTTGCTTAAAAGGCCCTAGGCTTGGGAAGGGCCCTGGACCTTTTTTCGATGGCGAAAAGCGAGGGAGCGGTTTTTTCCCCCCCTGATCGGGGGCTGGGTTTTTCATCCAAGCGGACTTCTGTAAACCCCCCCCCTTCCCCCCTTTTTTTTTTAACTGACATTTCCCCCCCATCGTTTTTTTCTCCTCCCAAAGTGATAAAGGGGCCCCCGCAAGCAAATTCTGCGGGAAAAGCCCCACTTTGGGACCCCGCAATGCCACACCATCATCATCAACCGGGTTTATTTTTCGTCGTCCTGACATTCTGAAACCCCGAGCGGGGGCTACTTTACAATAGGCACTGAAAGGGTGTTGCCGAACGGCCCGGGGTTTTTTGGTTTTTTGGGACCGGTTCCTTCTCTTCCTCTGTTTGGCATCAACCCGTTTGGGGGCATCAAGCAAAAAAATAAACCTTTTTTTGGGGCCTCTTGATTTTTTTAAAACATCCTTCTAAACCCCCAAAACCGCTTTTTGGGTCATAAAAAGAGGCTTCAAAAAGGGATTACCCAGTGGGGGGTACCAAGTTGAAAATTTGGGCTGCCTTTCCCACTTCATTTTTGGTTTGATGCGAGGGATCTGATGAGGGAAAATTTGGGGCCCGGGAAAAGGGGGAGGGCCCGGGGGTAAGACGGCTGGATCCCAGTTGCTTTTAACCCCCGAAGAACAATTGGCGATGCTTTTTCTTTTATTTGAATTTCACAGGGCCCTGCCCAGCGATGACAGGCCGACGGTCCTGAAACCCCGCCATCCGCTGGCTTCCCGTGTTGTCAACAGAAACGGGAAGGGACACCTTCTATGTACCTCTACCCCAAATTTCCTACACCCCCTTTGCTTGCTTACCACCTGCATTTCGCCCCCAAAGTTCAAAAGAAAAAAATTTTTAAGAAGGAAATGGAAGAGTTTTTGACAGTCTCTTTTTGGACGAGCGGCAAAACACAGCTATTCTTAAATCCCTCAATTTCCTACACCAACGGGGATTAAAAAACTGAATTGTTTCTTGGAGCAAATACCTGTAAAAGGGCGGTCTGGTAGAAGAACCCGTAAGAAAAAAACAACAGTGTTTTTTTTCACCTTCATCCCGGGGATTTAAAAACCTCCCAGTGGGACAAAAAATTGATAGTTTTACAAGTGCATTTTCGCGACAAATTTAAAATTCAACGAGCGCAATAAAACAAAATTCAAAAGTTACCCCCGGTTTGGGGAAAATTTTTTTTTTTTGCAGCTTTTGAAAAAACGAGAATAGTTGCTAAAAAAATTGATTAACAACGTGGGCTATTTGAAAAAAACTAGGGGCCCCCACGTGCAATAAAAGCTTTTTAAAAAAGTTATAGGGATAACAAAGGGGGGTTTTTTGCACCAATAAATACACCAAAAAGTAACTAAAAAAATTTTCTGTACCCAAAATTTTTAAGTAGAAAGTGGCTATTTGAAAAAACGGGGGGCGAACCAAAGTGCAAAAAAAGCTATTTAAATTTTTTAAAACGGATAAAAAAGGGGGGTTTTTTTTTTTGGCACCAATAAATACCAAACTGAAAATTACTCCCAAAATTTCGGTACCCGTAATATAATACAAAAGGGGGTTCTTTGAACAAAAAGGGCCCCTGCCCCAAAAGGGGAAAAAACACCTAAAAATTGTGTAGGGATAATAAAAGGTGGTTTTTGGGCACCAATGAAATAAAACCCCGTTTTTTATTAGAAAAATTTTCTGTCTCGTAATATAATAAAAGAGGGGGTTTTTTGAACAAAAAGGGGGCCTGGGGCCAAAGTGAAAAACCCCGAAATTTAAAAATTGTTAGGGGATAATAAAAGGGGGTTTTTGCACCAATAAAAATACAACGCAATTACTACAAATTTCTGTTCGTAATAAAATAAAAGGGTTTGGGTCTTTAAAACCAAAAATTTTTGGCCAGCCCCAAAAGTAAAAAAACCAGGGGTAAAAAAATTGGTACAAAATAATAAAAGGGGGTTTTTTGCACCAATAAATACAAAAACATTTTTACTACAAAAATTCTTTACCTTAAGGGGGTTTAAAAACCGGGGGGGGGGGGGAGGGTTTTTCCTTTGGGGGGGAAAAAAATTTGGGGCGGGCACAAAAAAAAGGTACTTTTTAAATTCACCTCAGGTTCGAGGTGTGCGGGCCAAAAATTTGGAAAAAAAAAAGCCTTTTCAATGTAGGTTTAAAGCAGTTTCCGGGGCGGGCACAAATAAAAAACCTCCTTTAAAAACCCCTGCCAACTGCCCCGGTGTTTCCCCAACCCCCCCCCACCCCCCCACACCCCTCCCTTTCCCCGCGCGGGTGTACAGCGCTAGATTTATTCTTTAAAATTCTCAGCCTAACTAACTAAGAACTGAAAATTTTCCCAACTTTCCTATGTTCTAATGTTCCCCAAACTTTAAAAACATAGTTGCTTGTGAAAAAAAGAGAACTGTTCCCCTAGCTGACTTTAGCTTATTGAGGAGAAGCCCAACACACTTTCCGCCTTATTTAAACCACTGACACAACCCCGATGCTTAACAGGGGAAAGGGGTGTTCTATGCAAAAAAAAGATTTAGGATTTTTTTTCCCGCCAAAAGACAACCATACACATCACAGTCTTTGGGGTCGCACACCCAGCTCCCCTGGGCCGAAACTCTAAGCTGATTTGCCTTTGGGGCCCCCCAAAAAGGGCAGGGAAGCGCCCAAAAAAAGGCGGGGATAGGGAAAAAGATTATGCGCAGATTCTCAAATTTAAAATTATTGCTTATTTTGGGAAAATTTTCCCAAAAAACCTCAAAAACCCTGCCGATTTTCAAATTTGTCGATTAAAAAATCGCTCATCCCAATTTTAAAGGCTTTAAATTTAAAAAAATTGGGGCAGCGTAAACATAGGGGGTTTCATGCTAAACACGCAAAGGGCCCCTTTTACAAATAAAAAGACACTGGTATTGGGGGAAAGGAACCTGGGAACGCAAGCCCCCTATCACTTTTTGCACCAGGGCCCCAAAAAAATGTCATAAATTTGTGATGGGAGCAAGAACATCCCAAAAGGGAAAAATGGAGGTTTTTAGCTTGGCCCGGGCCCTAGTTTTGAGTGGGGTGTGGGAGAGCCAGGGCTGCCGTCAGGGCATTATTAACCTTTTTCCCTTCAAAAAGGGCCAAAAACAAAAAAAAAAAAAAAAAAAAAGGGGGGGGGGGGGGGAAGGGTAAAAAATCAAAAAAAAAAAAAAAAAGGGGGGGGGGGCCCCCCAACCATTACTATTTTCCCATTTTTTTAAAATATCACTGGGCCCCATTTTTTTTAGGGCCCCAGACAGGAGTACTGTCCTTTTGGGCACCCCCCGGCACCCCTTTTTAAAAGTACCCCGACCCCAAAACCACAAAAAATGACCTTATTACACTCACAAAAAAAATTAGCCAGAAGAAATGAGTATGTGAAAAAACTTTTTAAATTTAAAAGGACCTTTTAAAATAACGCTGTCTTTTTTAGTGGCCCGACCACAAAACCCAGCAAAAATGAACCCTTTTGGACACTCAAAAATAAAAATTTGCAAGAAGAAAAAATACTATTTAAAAAAAAGGTTTTTTTTGAAAGGAAAAATAGGGTAAATATTAAAAAAGGTCAAATTTGTTCCCCAGTTTTCTTATTGGGAAAAACTGTACCCCAAAGAAGCAAAAACAACAGTGTTTTTAAACCCATTCTTTGCAACGGGCAAATAGGAATATAAAAAAGAAAAATATTTTCTATGCAATATCGGTGAAATGGGGGTTTATATGGAAGGGAAAACAAATTTTAAAAACTCTTTTTAAAAAAAACAAAAGATTTTTTACCCCCCTAAGGCCCCTAAAGAAAAGGAACCATTTGGGTTTTACCTAGTATGTAAAATCTCACCAAAACAGAACAAATTAAACCCTTTTTAATACTAAAGGGGTTTTTTTTAAATGTGGGCATAACATATGGGACATATGAAAAATATTTTTAAAAAAAGCACACACTTTTTTCTTTATATGGGAAATGGAAGATCGGGTTTCTTTTAAAAAAATTCCCTTAATTGCAAAACCAAAATGGAAATTTTTTTCTTAAAACCTGGGGAGGATTGTCGTATCCATATGTCCCTTTTTAAATACGGGACCACTGAATTTCCCGCATTTTTGACGGGCACCTGTCAGACGTTTCTTAAAAACCCGAATGCTTCAGAAGCTCAGCTGTATCCAGGGGTTTTTGCCGATGTCCACAAAGGAAAATTAAAACCTTTGTCAGTTTTTGGGGTTTGAGACGGGGTGGGGAAAATCCCCACGCGGATGGTTTTTTTTTAGAAGTAACAGAAAAAATTTCTTGGGAAAGGGAGGCGTGGTGGATTTTTTTAATTTGGGGACACACTTTCCCTTTCGGGAAAGAACTTTAAGGGCCCGGACCCCTCCCAAATTAATTTTTTAATAAAGGGGTTTGGACACCTAATCGGGGCACATTTCCTTTTTTTTGGTATTATTTTAGTTTTTTATATTTTTTTAAAATCTATATTGGGATTTTAAACCCGTATGTTTTTTATTGTCAAGAAGAAAAGTTCCGGTTAATTTATTTTCCGGGCTTTTAAACCCACTTTTAAACCCACAGAAAAAACCAGTTCCCCGTAAAAGCCCCTGATTTAAGGAACACGTGACCCCGAAAAAGCGTCGCTTTGGATAAATGGGCTACAACTAACTTCTGCATCCCCCGGGCGTTTGATTTTAACTCTATTTTTTTAAAGGATTAATAAAGCCTGTAAAATTATTTTTAAAAAAGTTTCCCCCACTGTGGACCCCTGAATTATTTGGCACGAGCTGGCTCACATCTTGCTTTTGATTGTCTTCATGTTTTAAATCAGGATTGCAACCGGAAACCCTGGGGGTGAAGTACATTTGGGGGTGGGGGTGAGCTGTTATCCACTGTTTTCTAATTGGGCAAAAATGGAAAAAACCCCCACGGGAAAAAACAAGTTGGGCTTAAATGCCTAAACTTTGGGAACGGTTTAAATAGATTATAAACAAAATTTTTTTTTTTATGGGAAAATCTATACAAAACTTCCCCAACAATTTCCCGTTATAATTCCCTAAGCAAGCGTACCCCCAAAACCCCCTTTTTTCCCCCCCCAGTAAACTAACAGCAGTTTTTTTCTAAGTTAAATCGTTAATTAAAAAATATTTCTGCCTTTCTGGGAAACCACCGACCAAAAGGGAGCAGGGGGTTTTTCACTACAGAGAATAAGGGGGAAATGGTGTTTTAACAGGAAAACAGTGGGCATACACCCTAAAAAGCCCATGTGATTTTTTTGGGACCAATTAATCCTTACAAAACCCCCCACTTTGGGGACGTTTTTTTTTTTAAATCCCCTTTGTGCTCTGCACAAATTGACTGGCCGCCAAAACTGAAGGAAGCAGCTGAAAAAGGCACCGAACGCCTGTGCCGAACCCAAACTTTTTACCGAACTTGCGGCAAAAAATTTGGTTCGGCTCGGGTTCGGAAAAAACGTAAAATTCATGTAGAACTAACCATTTTCCGAACTGTTCAGCTCAACACTAATTGGGAGGCCTATATAACTATCTACTTAACAGGGGACCGAGATACCTACCTACTGGAGGACCTATAAGTCTACCTACCTAATGGGGCGCTATATATCTGCCTAATTGAGGACTGCCTACCTAGTTTGAGGGTGTATCTACATACATCTTAGGGATTTTAACTGCTTCCTATATTGGTATACAAAACCAGACTACAACTTTGTGCACAAATGGTAGCCCCATAGCTGTTTGGGGGTATATTTACTGTTTGGGGCATAAGGGGCCAATTATTACCATTTGGGGTGCTATAGATGGGGTGTGTATGGAGATAGGAATTGATAGAGAAGTGCTGATAAAGTGAGGAGTGTAAGATGCTTGTTTTGTAAATTCTACAGTGAAGAGTTGTGGCCAGGAGAAGATGTCATAGTGGTCTGGGCTGGATGGAGGAAAAAAAGAGAAATAGAACAACTCTTCAGAGACATCGCCTGTGAGTCCATGGATGTAACTTTACTGTAATCTATTATATGTCTGCAGAGCTTGGCTACAATTGGTAGCCATCTCTGTATGGTCACTGTATGCCAGTAAAATTAGTTGTAGTACAATGGTTTCTATTCAGTAATAGTATGGTGTATTATTCAGTCACTATGTGGGGGTGATATGTGGTCATGGTGTGGTGGAATTATTCAGTCTCTATATAGTGCTGATATTTGGTTATGGTGTTGTAGTATAATTCAGTCACTATGTGGTAATATGTGATCATGGTGTGGCAGAATTATTAAGTCACTATATGGTGGTGATATGTGGTCATGGTGAGAAGGTAATATTCAGTCAGTATGTGGTGGTGATATGTGGTAATGGTGTGTTGGTATTTTTCAGTCACTATGTGGTGATGATATGTGGTAATGGTATGGAGGTATTATTCAGTCACTATGTCATGGTGATATGTGTTCATGGTGTGGCAGCATTATTCAGTCATTATGTGATGGTGATATGTGGTCATGGTGTTGTGGTATTATTCAGTCACTATGTGGTGATGATATGTGGTCATGGTGTGGCGGAATTTGGTCACTATGAGCTGGTGATATGTGGTAATGTTGTTGCAGAATTATTCGGTCACTATGTGCTGGTGATATGTGGTATTAGTAGGACATTGGTACTATTAGCCTTGGGATTCTGGTTTTGTGTAGCAGTGTTATTTGGTAACTATATTATTTAGTAGCTTTATACATAGCACATTGTGTTAAAGCTTTTTGTATATTTTGGCTTTGGTTGATGGTGATGCATGCACTGTGTTGCATCGTGGTGCATTATGTTAAGAGTGGGGAGAAATTTCTTTCCCCCGCCCTGAGGGCAATTTAGCCTAGGAATGGCCCTGAGTACTAATATTGTATTTGTTTTTATATGATATTTTTGTACCCCTTTGTACAACACCCTGCAATTAATGGCGCTCTAAAATAAACGTTGATGATAATATTAACAATATTTCTGCTCAGCACCATTCACTTGGCAGTGTCCCTTTATTCTGTTGTTCATATATACAGTATACTCAAAGGCAAGGAATGTAGACATAGGGATCTATCATTAAAGCTCCAATTATCAAGGCTCAGGGACTCAGCAGAGATATATACCATGTGGAAAGGATTTCACACATCTTGCTATGTTAATATTTTTATATATTATTATTTACATTGAAACCTTTTAAAGCTAATTTGTAGACTTAGCATATTTTGTTGATAACTGTTGTCATTACAAAGGATTACCCACAAAATGGCAGCTCTAAATCAGGGACACACTAGGAGTATATGTAACTGTGTAAGGCTGGTGTCACATACAATTTGGAAAAAACAATTTTGTTGGCACTTTTAGCTGCAATTTCAGGCTAAAATCTCTGTGGCCAGATGTTAGATGAATGCTGAAATGTAATATATACATTGCCTTTTAATTTGTGGTATTTTTCCTCACTTTGGGTCAGTGGCATATTTTTCAAACACATCATCCTATAGATTGTTTGAAGATTTTTTTTCTCTAAAGCTCTCGGGTTTTTTTCTGCTTAAAAATGCATGTTTGTGTTGCATATTTTTTATACACTTTTTGTTGAATTTTTTCACATTGCAATGATTCAATTGAAAGAGGAATTATTGAATCCCATGATGTGTGATGGGAATGATACATCAGACAAATACTTGAACACAGTTAAAAAATAAAAAAGGCTTAAAAGCTGCACTAAACAAATGCATGAAGAATGAAAAAAAATTGTGTTCTAAGGAAGCCTTAGCTTTGGTTCATGTTTGTGCTGGAAGTGCTATGACTAACAACATATCTGTTTGATACGCGTAAGCGCAGTTCTCTTACTGATGCCCATGGTGCTATTATTTAATATGACAGTAAGTAAAGAAGTTTGATACATTTTCATCTAATCATCTTGCTGGATAACTTGTAGATCTGTTCGCAATCTCCATTGCATGTTCCGCTGGGAATAACGAAAAATAGCGCAGCAAGTTGCATTATTTTTCCATAAAAAAAAATGGACACAATCGTAAAAATTCATTGTAGGGTCTGTCGGGAGCCATTGGTGTCCATTGTGAAACCAATCCTTTTATTTTCTGATGGAGATGTGAACCAAACCTTAGTCATTAATTTAGATTTACCATTACTTTTAGGCCTCGTTCACACGGCTTATTGCCGGCGTAATTGCGGGGACGGCAGCTCGCCGGCCCCATAGACTGTCATTATCTACAGCGCGTACACGCCGTAAATAATTCACATGTCACTTTCTCCCCCCTCGGCGTATTCATCGAGCGGGGAGAAGAGACGGAATCCACAGTTCTCTGGGAGAACTGTGGATTACCGTAGTTACTGGGATGGATTGGAGCCGTACTGCAGCGCAAATACGGCGCGCAGTATGGCTCCAATCAATCCCAGAATAAGCCGTGTGAACGAGGCCTAAGAATTCACTCTTGGATATGGCTCAAAAAACTACAGTGACATTTTTTCAAAAAATGGCTTCTTTTTTATAGCTTTTTTTGTTGAAAAAAAGCCTCAGAAACAATATGCATATTTTTTCCATGCTTTGTTCATTTGTTATAATGTGTTTTATGTGGAATATTGTTTTAATTACGTGTTGTGTTTTTTTCTGTTGTGTCTTTCCCACAAAAAATACAACAAAAATGGCACGCATATTTTTGTTTTTCAAGCAAAAATCCCCAAAACTGTCTAAAAAAGAAGGTTAACACATCCAATAGAGGATATTGTGAAGCTCTTCAGCTCTTACATCAGTGAGGTCTCAAAGGCGTATAAATTCTCACACCAACCAATTTTTGGTGGCTCTCCCCAAAGAGAGATGTTCCCCCCCTGAAAAAGGTTGCACATACAGCATTCTATATTAGGTAAAACAATGGTACTGGGCAATCATGCCCAAAATAGAAAAAAAAACACCTAAAAAAATAAAGCAAATGTACTATGTTTTCTGTTTTCTAATTCACATCAGCTAACATCACCAGTTTTAAACTATCCTGCATTCCCTGTTTCCCACACCCCAAAAAGTAGTGTTTATTTAAAAAAAAAAACTTTGTGAGACACCAGCTTCAGGTGTTTTCACACATGGCTTTTTTGAGACAAATCCATGTCTGGACTAGAAAGGAACAAGAACCATAAAGCAAAGATTTATACTTCTCCTTCCTGCTGGATCGTGCTCTTGCTTTTTTGCAGTGGCATTTTTTTCAAAAATAGCAAAGTTTAAGACCCCTTAAAGAGTACCTATCACCTCCACACAAACACACAAAATATAATAGTAGATGAAATTCTAAGACTTTTTTCCAATACATGTCATTAGCAATGCAGAGGGCTTATGTCATTATTAGAGGGAAACAAATCTTAGTTTCACTTTCTCAGCAGAGCTCTTTATGTAGCAGGATTCTCTCTGTTGAGCTATACCACCTGAGCAGGGGGAGCTGAGGACATAGCTGCTACATACAGTACAACAGGCACAGCACACTGAGAACATAGTGTGACAGGGTTTATAGGCATTTACATTATACTCCTACTAGTGTTATATACATCACAGACATAGCAGCCAAGAGAAAATCAGTGTGCACATGATGTAGACTTCCTGGCTCCCCCCTGCACAATGGACTCTTCCAGCGCAGGAGAAACACAGCTGTCACATAGTGATCCATCAAGCTGTCATGTGCCCGACTTGGCCCGACTTCAAAGCTGTCTTAAAGGGCCAGCACGTTTTTAAAAAACTGAATTGCAGGTGAAATGCTTTGATTACCCTAATGAAGCATATTTAGGGAAGTGATTGTATTTTAGTCTCCTGTTATTTCATGAGGTTTCCCTGGAGGTGATAGGTCCTCTTTAAGGCTGATGTCACACATCATTTTTGGAGAAAAAACATTGAATGTTTGTGGAGTTCTTTGAGCAATTTTTCTCCTGTTTTTTTTTTTTTTTTTTTTAAAAGAGGTGCAGTTTTTGTGGCAGTTTTTATTTAGTTTGTTATCCAAAGTCAGAAATAGATTTAAAACAAAGAAAAAGAAAATATAAGATATATACTTCTCCTGCCTGCAAGATTCACTTCTGGCTTTGCCTCAAAAACTGCAGAACCATTTTCCAAAAACACGTTGTATGAAACCAACCTTAAAGTACCACTCCATTTTTTCCTTAGTCCATTAGAAATTGCATTAAGGTTCACTGTAGTACCAGTAACTTTCCGTACCTGCAGCTCAAATCAGGATTTCTGGCTGATGCAACAGTCTCTGTTAGATCACATGACCGTTACTCTAATTAGCTGAAAAACACTGTGCTTTGATGCTAACAGGAAGTCTCTTGATGTTGTCTTATAAGACTGACTTTGAACCTCCCATAGGAATGCACATATCACACAACCATGCTATCTGTTTCAGCAACTCAGAGTGCAAGTCACATTACCCAGTGGCAGCAGTGAGAAATCCTGTATGAAGCTGCAGGTAAGCCAAATTACTGGTACTACTATGTACCTAGCAGCAATTTCTAATGAACTATAGAAAGAAAAAATGCAGTGGTCTTTTAAGACAGTCTTTGAAGTACATAAAACAAGTAATTTATTATCTGTCATAATTTACCTGCTGATATTGGAAAAAAATCCTTAAAAAAATATTGGTTGACATAAAGAAATAGAAAGATTACCTTGCTAGAATGTTCTAAATACATTAAATGGATATCTATACAGAATATGTTAAAGATAACTATACAATTTTTTAAAAATTTCCCAACATAAAATAACGTAAATAATTGTATTGTAAATTTCAAGGGAAAACTTCAAGAAGTGACTCTAAATTTGAAGATCTTTCCAATTTTTAGGCAGTAATTGCTTTACTTTAATCTATGAAACATCACTGTCAATTTGATAGTTTAATAGGTTTAAAATTTTAATCAAAAGAAGATCTCAATACGCTGCAGGATAATCATAAACAACCGTCAGAGTTGCAGCTTGGTAAATAAAAAGCAGTAATGTATCACAGCAGAACTCTGAGAGAAATCAATAAAAGAATAAAAAGTCAAAAGGGAAGGAAATGAATTAGGGCTTTACATCAAAACCCATATGGTCTACATGAGCAGAATATCATCTCGCAGTAACTATTTATCTGTGACTTTCAGTATGTATTCATCTTTATTTATACAGGACTTCTGAGAAATGTAAAAAAAACCTCAAAAGCAAAAGTAAATATTAATATACTCTATAAATATGCCCAAACATCTAGAACAATGGGGTTGCTGTCACTGCAGTATGGCTGCCATATTGGGTCTAGATTAACTGTTAAACAAGGGGGCTAAGCTATTGCCCCCTTTTTTCACAAGTTTGGTAAGAATAACAAGCCAGTTATTTCTACCTAACTGTAGTTAGACTCGGGGCAAAAAAGCCATAGCTCCCGCACCCTAAGTACTGTTTCCGGGTAAAGGTCACTTTGGGGCCTGCAGGCTACAAGCCCGGGGTCAGAAAGAACACCAATAACTCTTGAAGACCACAGGCTGCTTTTAGTCCTACAGTCTAAAAGACAACAGGCAGAGCATCCGTGCACAGGTAACGTGATGATGACATTGCATCACACTGCTTTGGCCAAGAAGCAGCATTGGGGCAGGAAATGGAAGAGGTAACTTTTTTTTTTTAAATTGAAAGGGTGGCAATATTAAATAAGGAGGATCTGAGTAACCACTTTCTTGGGTCCTACCTAGCAACCTGGGACCCAACCCACCTTTTATACCGGGACCCCACAATTGGGGGCAACCTCCCAGAACATACCTACCTACCTAAGGGGAGCACATAACTACCTAATGATGGCTCTCCAAGCTATCTACCTTACCTATTGGGAGACCTAACTACCTAATAGGGGGGCTTACATACCTAGTGGGTGCTTACCTACCTAATGTGGGGCTTATTAACTTATCTTCATAGTGCCACTCACCCCCTATTTTCCCTTTAAAGGGCGGGGGTTTTCACACGGCTAATTCCCAACATTTTGTGCGCCTTTTTGAGCCAAAAAATCCGCCGTGAATAAGGGGCGGGGGGGGGGCGGGCCCGGAGCGCGGCGAGGTCGCCGCTCCCGGCCCCATAGACAATGCATTGTTTAGCGCGACGCGCCGTAAAAAAAGTGCAGTCAGTTTCTCCCCCCCCCGGGCCCCGGTTCCCGGAGGGGAGGAGGACAAAATCCACTGTTCCATAAAAACACGGACTCCCGAATGAAGGGAGGTTTGGCCCGAACTGCAGCCAAATCCGGCGCGAGTACGGGCCAACCCCGTCCCCCAAATAAGCCGTGTGAACGAGGCCTAATGAGGAATACTCTGACGAGCAAAAAGGTAACAATGTTTTTAACTTTTGACTTTCAGGCTCCATATATCACCAACACTTCCTATGATGATATTGAAGTCAAGGCTTCATCCCCATTTTTTAGGCCACCATTCCAGGCTTGTGTAATGCAGGACACACTGTGCTTGCATGGACATCTGTGATCTCCCTATTAAAAACATTTAACCACCCCCACTACCGAAAATTTCTCATCCCAGAACTGAAACCTTTGATGGGCCGACTTTTTTCTGCAATTTTTTGCTTGGACATCCACCTTTTGATTTTGTAATGGAGGGAAAGGGACTTCTTTTCCATTCTCCCCAAAATGTCATGACACTCACATTGCGTTTGGCAATTTTCTTGCGGAAAAGACCACTACTATAGCTGCTATGCTGTTTCTTTTTTTCTTAAAAATCTTTTTCATGGCTGCTCAATTCGAATCATACCTTTCATTTGGGGGAACAACCAATAACACAGACTATTGGGGGAAATTAGAAGGGGTTTAAAATTTTTGTAGTATCGAGAAGAAAAAGATTTTCCACCACAGAAAAAATAGTAACAATGCGTTACAAAGACAAAAACTACATAACTAAGAAAATGTAAATAATTGCAATCAAATTTATTACCCTGAGAGTCAAATTTAAAAACCCCCTTTGCTTGTAGGGGTTTATACACGTCATAAGTATGGTGGCATAATTCGGTCACTATATGTGGTAATGATGTAGCAATATTATTTGGCCCCTTTAATATCGCTATTTTTTGAAAATTTTGGGGTCGTATCGGGTTTGGTTGGTAACATCAGCCCTTGAACTGTGGTATTATTTTCTATTATTTTAAAACAGCATGATTATTATTTAGAAGTATCATACATAGAACATAGAACCGTGCTTGAGAATGAGGAGGGCAGTGCTGGCCGCCCTCCTCCCCATCCACTTATATAGGAGCTCCATATATGCCAAAATTTAGCGGTTCACTATATTGGGCTTCCCCTAGAATGGGATGGTCGGCTCATATCTAGCTGCAAAAGACCTGTGCAGTTAATGTTTGTTCATGATAAAACCCCTTTAAGCTCTGTGTACCTAAATTTCTGTCTTCTATCGATGATTAGGCTCCATCCATTGCTTTTTTCACTTCTGCGATTTTGCCTTTAAAATTTTCCTTTAAAAAACCCCCTTTCCGCCACAGCCTTTTTTGACCTCATTGACAAGACCCATTTTTTAAATCTGATCGGAAATATGATGGGAAACACATTGTGCTTTAAGTTAGTTAGAAATTTTGGTCATAACAATCCTTGTTTATTTGTGAAAAAGTTCAAAAAATGAAGTAAATGTTGAAAAATTTGCCACTTTTATAGTTAAAAAATTTCTGTGTGTAAGACAGTTCGTGAATCCACACAAAATAATTTATAACTAGCATCTACCCTATTGTTTACGTAGGTTGGCATCTTTTTTTAAAAAGTCTTTTTTTTTTTTACGAATTCGGGGGGCTTAAAAGAATAGTCATTTTTTTACATTTTCAAGAAAATTTACAACAAGATTTTTTTTTGGAAAATCAACTAAATGGTTTTTAAGGGCCCGTATTTAATGCCCCATAAAAAACTCCATCTAAAAAAGTACACGTGTTTAAAAAGTTTAAATTTAAATCACATTATTTACTTTTTTTGAAGATTTTCAAAATTTCCCCTTATTAACGGAAACAGTAGATGAAAATGCAATTCTAGTAGTGTTTTTATTTTTATTTTTAACAGCGCTTACCATGCAGTATATGTGATAAGTTAGTTTTATTTTCTTGGTTGACAAGATTACGGTGATACCCAATTTATATAATTTTTTTCTGCTTTAAAAAAAAATGTTTTTTTTTGGTAAAACAAAATTTTATGTATTGCTACTTCTATACCTAACTTTTTTTTTTTTTGAAAACAGACTTGTAAAGGTTTTTTTTTTTTTAAAGAACGCTTTTTTTTAATTTGGGACCAAAATTTGGGGATTTATAGAAAAAATTTTTTTCGCTTTTTTTTTCCATTTTATGTGCACAAGAACAAAAATAGCAATTATGTCAGTTTTATGGGAGGTTGATTGGCGTTTGTAAAGGGGAAAAGGGTGGTGTACATGTTTTTATTTTATTTTTTGTGCTTGCCTCACTTTTTTTAAAACCTTTTTTGCACTTTTTATTTTTTTTAAATTATCCCCCTAGGGGACTTGTAGCAGTGATCTTTAAAGTCCCCGGGAGATTGTGCTGCGGCTGTGGACTGTACTTCCCAGAATCATATTGTGCAGTTTGAACAATGTACTTTGCACTCTCAGAAGATCAGCACGGGGAAAGATCTTCAGGGATGCGGAGAAGGAGTTTATACTGTCATGTTTTTTTAAAGTTCTTTTATTTATACAGGTTTCCCCTTGGATATGTCCCAAACCCTTGGATTTGCCAGACCCCCTTTTGGGGTGATTTCTTTAATAAAATGGTAAAAGAGGGCTGTTGTTGGGGAGTTTTTATTTAAATAAAAGTTTTTTTTGAGCAATTTGTATCTGTTTTTTTTTCCATTTAATTTCAGTTTTAATACTGGCAGTATCTGACATACTCCGTTACCTTCGTTCAGGCTTGGTGTCAGTCAGCAGTAGTTTTTGTCGCCCCAAGGCTGACACCAACTCTGGTGTGTTGGGTACTGGGAAGAGCCAGGTTACCGTCAGAAGCGGACCCTCTAATGTGAAAGTCCACTTCTGGGGCAGCTGCGGGTTGGTATTTATAGAGTGTTAACGCACCAGGCTGCAGCTGTCGGTTTTACCTTTTCTGGTTATGAAAATGGGGAGACCCCACTTCATTTATTTTTTTCAAAAAACATTTATTTTTTGAGAATCTTGTGATCATTTTGAACAACTACTATAATCATTACAGTGGATGCCCATATTTAGATTCTCATTAATAAATTAAAAAACAAAATGTGGGGTCCCCCCATTTCCCATAACCAGCCATGGTAAATCCAACAGCTGCAGCCTGATACTATCAGAATGGGAAGATCCATCGATAATGGTCCCTTTCCAATCTAAAAATACCAGACTGCAGCTGCTCCAGAAGAAGATCATCACATTAGAGGGTCCGCTTCTGACTGTTACTGGTTCTTCCCAATACCCCTGGTGCATAGGATACTGGGGTAATAGTGACACGGGGTTAGTGTCAGCCTTGAGCAAACACTACTCGCTGAAACCAAGCCTGAGCAATAGTAATGAAGAGGCATCAATCAGATGCCTCCACTACTATCACTGGAATTATATGGAGGCGGGTACATAAATAACATTGGTCAAACAATTACAAAGTGACAATAAGTGACTAACAACTGGTACAGAGGAGAGACTGGCCCTTGCCCGTGAGGGCTTACAGTCCTACAGGGAAGGAGGGAAGAACGAAGGTGATGGGCAGACATGTTTTGTGGGGAGGAGCAGTGCAACACGGTTAATGTTTGGTTATAGGCAACCCTGAAGAGGTAGGTTTCAGTTGCGTTTGAGGCCTAGTGAGAGAGTGGGGAGAGGTCTGAGGTGTGAGGCAGTGAGTATACAGAGTTGTGGGGAAGCACGGGAGAAGTCTTGGAGACAGTTTATGTTGAAGAGCTGATAAGAGGAGTGCAGAGAAGAAGGTCCTGTGAGGAGCAAAGGGTTGCGTGAGGGGAGGTATCTAGAGATTAAGTGCAGATACGTATGGAGGGGAGAGGTTATGGAGAGCCTTGTAGCTCAAGGTTGCTAGCTTGAACTGGATTCCATAACCTCTCCAGTTCCCACCGGACTCATGTGGCCGTGAGATGTAGTCGCCACGTCTCCAGTCCCCTGCCCAGACAGATTTTTCAGCATCTGTTCCAACATGAAGCATGGAATGACGTTTTCATCCCAGTCCTGCGACTGACAAAAAATTGGGCCTCCCAAAGGCCTCAACAAACGGAGGTTCACGCATGAGCTGCCAGGGGCTGACATCAAAGTTACACAGGGGATTTACTCCTGTCGCCGGGAAACATCAAAAAATCGTTAAGGGCCTTTTCTCTGTTTATACAGTGGGTTTCCAACTGTCAGGGCTGTTTCCCAAGGGTTTGGAAACTTTGCAATCAAGTGTGTTGGAGGAGGCGTTCTGCTGCTGCAAACTTGAAGAGGGTGTTCCTGGCTTTGTAGGAATGGGGGAAGTGCATGCACATTTTCCGGCCCTTTTTTTAGAATGTTCTGAAGATCGGGGGAAGATTCAGGAACCTTTTCAAAACCCAAATTTTAAAAACAGGCGCAGGGACCATCCTCTCGGGCAGCGCGGAAAAACCATGTTCCCCCCTTTTTCCACACCAAGTTCCTTTTTTGCAGTTGGCGCAGAAAACCACACATCATTTTTTTCTGCTGAGCGGAGCATTCCTCCTCTGTGTGCTTCTTTCGCCGAGGCAACTGGTGTAAAACTGCGTGACACCCGCTGCCCCCACCTTGTGGTATGATGGAGCAGTACTTGGGAGGCTGAGATTGGTGGGGTGGAGGAGGAGGAGGTGAACATTGCGCGGGAGCCCATTTTTGACATCGGGGAGGAGAAAGCGGCGTCTCCTGTCCAATTGTTGGTTGCCTGGGCGGGAAGCCATTCACCCAGGGGGGCCGAAAAGGGGACTGTACTGGCCCGACCATATTACAGCCCCAAAAGCCCCGCGCGCCGTGCCCCTTTGAAAAAATCCGATAAGTCAAGAACTGCCCCCTTTTTTTCTACATTTTAAAAGAAGTCGGTCTCCCTTTTTGGAAAAAAAATTACAGTTTGGGAACTCTCCATCTGGGCTCGGCACAACCTTAGTTCTCTGAAGGTGCGAGTCCCCATTAAAAGGGAGGACTGCACCCAACAACTTGGCGGAGTAGGGTCAGCTTTGCACCTTAGGATGGTTGGATGCATACCGTGCCTTTGCAATCGCCTCGCGACGACTGTGGGCCATGGTAGCGAGGGCGAGATCTGACCCGGGAAAATGATTTTCAAAGGAAAACTTTCCCCCTTTTGCAAGGTGGTGGAGCCCTTGACTGGGGCAAGGCACGTGCCACTGGGAGAAAAATTTTCTTGTATGTGCCGTTTAAAAAACTCTGTGTATTTTACTGAAAATAAAAGCACAAACAGGCTTAATTAAACCCTTCGAATAATTATGCTACAGAATTTTTTGGGCGGTGAAAAACAAAGTTTCTGTTACTTTGTACAACTGCAGAACATCGCTTAATTTAAACCCCTGGAGTAAAAAAAGCGCAAAAGAATTTGGCGCCCCAAACTACTAGCTTTGTACGTGTTACAAATTTCGTGTTTTCTACGCTACACAACAAGGTTGGTTTTCGAGTTTATTTTCGTTACCCCCATATTATTTTTTTATTTTAATTTTGGATCATACAACTTTGTGGTCTTATCATTTGAATTTTGGGCCATGACATTTTATTATTTATTTCATTAGAAAACCCATAAGAGCGTGCCC
>JAODAL010059275.1:0-21589 GCA_025379985.1 Phyllomedusa bahiana
ATAAACTAGGAATACAATATTACAGGGTGTTAGATCTGTGAAAAAAACAAATTTCCATTCTGAAGATCATTTTTAAAGACAGATCAATGTCCAAGAGAGGTAAGTATTTACGTAAAATGTTAGTCATTTCCTTAAACCGTCTGCTGTATTGTGTTACAAAGTGTATTGGATCTCAGAGATTTGACTAAAGGTCTGGTTGGGAAATTTACTAGATAGTAGAAGAGCTTAAGATCATTCCCTTCTGCATTTGACTGCAAAAAGAAAGAAAGGGTTGATATCTGACTTAAAGGGGTTTGTCTCACTACACGATTCATTTACCTTTTTCCATTTTCTCAGTTTCCTTTTTAATTCGGGGCGGTTTTTTGGGCTTCAATGGCCTGCAGTGAAGACTGTGAGGAAAAGGGTTGTACTATACGACCACGCCTCAGAAAAGGGGCAAATTGAACAGGCTGTATTAATTTGCCCTTAGGAGCTGAGCATCCATACAAGGGGCTTTCTGGAAAGGTGGACAATGTAATGGCACTATTGCCAAGTGATTTTTTTTGTAATATCTTTAACTAAAAAGCAACCCTTTGTATAAAAACCCCCTTTTAATTGGGGACTTTTATGAATTAAATTTATATCTTGGAGGTGAGGGGAGGTTTCCCCACTAGAAGGAGTCTTTAACATCCAGACTATTGCAGTTTGGAAATAATAGCTAGACATAATGCTATTCAATACTAATCTGGTCTGTCCAGGTCAACTGGAAATCTGCAGGTTGGTTTTAGATTTACCTTGTACTAGAATTTGAGATTTTTTAGGTATAAACAACAGCCTGCAACAGTTTTGCCAATAGGGCAGTACGGGCAGTACTCCCGTCAGGAGCCCTAATCAAAAAGGGGCCCACTGATATGTTAAAAAATAGGAATAGAATGGGGGGGGGCCCTTTTTGATTTGGCTGTATGGGGCCCCTAAAAAAAATTAATAGATGATGAGGGCGTACACCCCTTAAAAAGTTAAACCCTAACCAAATTCAATACAAAAAAATGCACAAGTAAAATATCCCAGAGGTAACATTGCACTAACTTTAAATTAAAACCAACAAAAAGTAGTGTGCCATATAAATATAAAAAAATTCACCATAATTCTTTATTGTTTTCATTAATGATACATAATATAAAGGACAATACCATAAATATTAAAAACTCCAGAAGAAAAATAAAATGAAAGAGAATAACTCAATACAGTAGTGTGGACAGCCAATATGTAATCACTATTCCTAATGTATAAATCCAATTGGGTGTTACATAGGGCAATTCAGGTAAAAACAGTGTAGTAGAAAAAAAAATTAAATATATAGCAAATCACATAAATCTACAAGTACAAATCATAAAACATGTGAAGTGCAAGTGTGCACATTCAAAAAGGGTACATTACTGCCAATATTAAATATGAATAATAAAAAAGTCAATTCATAAGTAGAAAAACATTGTGACTGTTACCCCACAAAAACACGCTACACCGCAACATGAGTTTCATATCTTTGTCAGGAGGTCATCGCCCCTTATAGTGTTATCATTCATAATTGTTACCAATTACACAGGGGAACTAAAAAAAAAATTTTGGGGTGCCGAGAAATTTTGATCTTTTTCTGGGTATTTGAGTACTACTGAGTTCGAAAATATAGGCCATTTTGTTCTAGCAGTTCTAGTTTATGAAATGTTTTTATTACATGATTCACATTTTTCCGTGGGTTAAAGTATTTATAAATAGAAGTCAGATGAATAGAATTGAATTTTCTCACGCACTTTTGTTTTGTTTACATGGTTCTTTAAAGTTTAAAAAATTTTTCTTTTTTGATTCCATAAATTTCCAAATTTTCTTTAATAAGGGAAAATGTTTAAATAGATGGGGACAGCTCCCGAGAGAATGCCAGCAACAATGCCCCCGGAAAAATATTTAAAAGGAAAAACCCCAGCAAAGTCAAGAAAAAGATAAATCACTTTTAATCCAAAACTTTAAAAAAAGCCCAGGGTCCAATTTAGAAAAAAGCATGGGGGAAAGGGAGAGGGTGAAACAAAGAGAGGTCCGGCCACACATTTTCGAACACAGGTTTTCTTACTTTTGGGCACCATAGTTTTTTTCGCATCTGTGTGCTGACTTTTTCCTTTCAAAAATTTCTTTAAAAAAAGTATTGGTGACCCTACTTTAGCGATATACTTAGAAAAGGGGGCAATTGCCCGGGTCTCCAAAACTAAGCTGATAGAAGAAAGGGTGTCATTTCAGAAACCCGCGCCCCCAAAAATACTCAAAATGGTTCAACTTTTAAGGCACCAAAATGAGCGTTCACCAGTGTTATGAATCGATAAATCCATTTGCTTACGTTTACTTGGGGACGGTAAAAATATTTTGCAAGTTGCAACACTTTTATCAAAAAGTTGGGGCATTTTTGAAAATATACATATTATGGGGGCCCCATATATGAAAACGTTTAGGGCTAAAACTCACTTTTTTACCCCCTAGGTTTTAAAGGGGAAAAAAGTGAGTTTTAGACCTAAAAAGTTTTTTTAACATGTGGCCCCCTTTTTTCAAAAAAATGTCTTTTTGACATAAATTTGCTACTTTTCAACTACTTTTTTATAGGAAAAAAACCCACAAAGTATTTGCTTTTGCTCAATAACAATAAATGGCAGATGATGTCACTGTAAAGACATTCCAGTTCTTAGGGGCTTGTTAAGTCAAGGGCTGAACTAAAAAGAACCAGAAGCTAGAAACTTGGCATTTATCAAACTGGAAAAAGATCAGGGGTTGAGCAATTTGTTGAGCAAGATTGA
Source organism: Phyllomedusa bahiana (assembly GCA_025379985.1). Taxonomy (NCBI): domain Eukaryota; kingdom Metazoa; phylum Chordata; class Amphibia; order Anura; family Hylidae; genus Phyllomedusa; species Phyllomedusa bahiana. The sequence goes on from JAODAL010059275.1 coordinate 2,814, forward strand.
AAAACTCACACCAACTTAAGTGAGCATAAATGTCAAAATTTCTAGCTTCTGGGTTCTTTTTAGTTCAGCATTGAGCGTGAACAACCCCCTAAAAAGGGAGTTTTTTTTTGAGTAAGTAATGCCCAAATTTTTTTGTATGTTTTTTCTGAAAAATTTGTTAGTGTAGGGACTCAAAAATAGGACCCAGAAGGGCTTGGGTGAGCTTGTGTAGGGGGGCCCCAAATTACCAAACTAATACCCTATATAAATTTTTTCCCCCTTTATGTTTTTTTTATCTGCCAACAGTGTGGGGAGCAAGGTGCCTTTTTGTGTTGGACATTTAAAAAATGTGGGCGCCCGCCTAGTCTAATAGTAGGGGGGTACTAAACGTTGTAAGCCAACAGGTTACCACATATCTATATTTTTGGCACAGTTTTTTATGCCTTATTAATGCAATTGTAGTACCAGCAACCACCTCCCTCATGCACTGAGGTCTTGGGGGTGGTTTTTTTTTTTGGTAGTTTTGCCTGTGCAATCTCCCCATGCATTAACTGGGGTTTTTGGGATGCGGTGTAAAAAGGGTTTAAATTGGGGTGCAGTTTTTCATCTTACTCAAGCAATTAGCTGCACCTGTGATTTTTTTCCCAGTGAGCATAAATTGCCAGAGTTGCTAGCTTCTGGGTTTCTTTTTAGTTCAGCCATTGAGCTGTGAACATCCCCTAAGAACTGGAGTGTTTTTTTAAAGTAAGTATCCCCCAAATTTTTTTTATGTTTTTTCACTGTAAAGACATACCAGGTACAGTTAGTGTAAATCAGGAGAACCTGCTCAATTGTATTCTTTTATACTCTTGGACAAATACTGTAAGTCCACGCTTTACTGTGTTAACCCTATTCAATTTCTATTCATATCATAAAGCAATAAAGATATATACATATTTCATTATTAAAAAAGAAAATATTGTGTAAGCTTATTATAAACACAGAATGGGAGACTACAGAGAATTTAAGAGATTTATTTATGATGTATTACTGTAATTTTTAATTTAGACATGCAAATTTTTTAATTTGCACTGACTGCTTTGCCTTAATGGTTTTGATTAATATTTGGATGTAGTGTTTGTGAAAGAGATTTATACTGTGATTCATCTACAAAATAATCAAATCATTACCAGCTAATGACAAAGCTGTGAAAAATGATATAGATATTGTGTAACTCCAAGCTATTGCCAAAAACGTGAAGGTATCTGATTTTTCCAGCAAATGTGGTCTTGAGCTAATAACTGCTGGGAAGTTTGCTTTAGGTCCGATCTAATTTTGTGACAAAAAACATTGATCTTAATAAAGCTGTCTGATGAGCGCAGCAATGATTAACATCCCTGAACCCTATATTACACATGCCAAACTTTTGCCGAGCAGTATTATATTCCAATTTATTCATATGATTGTCTCAGTAATACAAATTATGGAGCAAAAATGCAGTACTGAGAGAAATTGATCAAATCTGTAAATGACAGTGTAGTAACTCTTGTAGTAATCAAATCCTGTTTTCAGTGACTATGAACTTTTGATTATGGACAATGGAAAAGACATTTTTAAATTGAAATATTTTTTAAACCTTACGTTGGGGAAAAGCGACCCCCCAAATTTTTTTTTTCCCATAAGTTAGTAATAAATGCACTGTTACTACTAACAGACTACAACCTTTCTGGAAACCAAATGATCATCTTTGGCTTATGCGGGTTTCAGGGCACTTTCATATGCGGGGGGGGGGGGTCAGATGGGGGCACACAAAAACCTTTTTAATGCCTTCTCCTTTTATATTTAAAATTGTCCTTTGGTAAATACTTATTGATAATACAATGCCATAACAAGGTGACATACAAAGTGCTTATAGCTCAACAAAATGAAGCCATATGGACTTCAGGTACCTCAGTAAACATTTCATGGACACATTTCTATGACGAACCCTTTTTCCACCACTTTAAAATTTGGGGCTTCTTTCGATAAAAAAAGGGGGAAATATTAAAGGTTTTAAAAGTGATGAAAATTTCCCCCATACAAAAAATAAATTACCAAACATCCAAAAATTCTATCATACTGCCTTTCCTGTTATGAAATATGTTAATCACTCTATGTGTCGAAATAGAGATATTCTTCTAACAAATCGGGAAAATTTTTTCTTTGGACTTTTTAATTTTTAAATTTTTTTTTTCCCTTAAACTTCTGAAAAACCATGACAGCCTTATAAAAATACAATAAAAGGGACAAACCCTTTAACCGGGGTTTTGCAGTCAATGGATTTTAAACTGTACCCCCTATGTGTTTTCCAATAACATGTACAGATATTTTTTTTTCTCTCAGATGCTACAGAAAAAATTTGTGGCAGGGCCCCATCAAAACTCCAATTATGGAGGTTTTCCCCAAAAAAAAAAAGTTTGGGCAAATCTAGGGAAATTTTAAGTGCCATATGTATTTTGCCCAATTCAATAACACACACAGTAGCTACAGCTGTTTACTATTACATTTTTTCAATTTTCATTTTTTTGCCACAATCAGGGCGGAGGGAAACCCCTTTTTAAATTTTTTTTTCTTTTTTTAAAAAAGGAGGCTTGAAAATAGGTGCAAAAAATGGGAAACGGTAATGGTTAGGGGGGCCCCAATGCTTTTCTTTTTATAAACCCTTAAAATTACGTATGTGTTACGAGGGGGTGCCGCACCCCCTTTGGCCCCAGGTGCGGGCGCGCCCCGGTCCCTGCTGCCCCCCAATTGCCCGGGTTGCGGGGGGCCCCCCCGCATTTCCGCGGGCGCCCCCGCTCCCTGGGGCCTTTCACTTACCTGATCACCTCCTGCTTTGTCCAGCCGTCTCCCGGGCCATTGCGGCGAAATTCCCCCGCTCCCTAGGGCCGCGCGCCGGCTCTTTTTAATTTTTTAAGGGGCCAGCGCGCCGAAATTGGGTTTGTTCCCGGTTTCTGACCCTATATAATGGCTCTCCCCTTTTCCCTTTTCCTCGCCTTTCCCATAGTGCCCATACCTAGCGGGAACCCTTTTTGTCAAAAACCCCTTTTTTGTCTTTTCTGTCACCAATTGGGCTTACCCCGTCTAACGCCCAAAGAACCTTTGCTGCCGCCCACCTTCTGGCCCGCCCCCCGACTACGAGTTTGCCCTGCCGTTTCTGTACCGCTTTGGGCCCTTTGGGCCCGGGCCTCCGCAAGAAAGGGCACACCCAAGGGGTACGACCTGGGGGGAAAATCCCGCAGCAGCAAGTCCATCCCGTTTTGGGCGGCGGGCTCTGGTGAAAACCGGGACCCACTTAGACCCCGCTCCCTGGTGAGGTTTTCTACCAACGTTTGGGCTGCGGTCCGGGGGAAACCACTACCCCGGGCCCTTAAAATTGGAAAACGGCCTGGATCCCCCCAAAGGGTTTCCCCCTTTTACCCACGTGGGGAAAAGATCTAAAATTCCATCATTGCCCAAAAATCCCAGCAGCGGCCAGCAGGCAACATTTAGACCAGCTGCCCGACCATGTTTCAACGGGTCGTCGCCTCTCAGCAGCACCTCCGCCATCCTTTCCCTGCACCGCCCCGTCTCCCCTCCCTGGGGACCCAAGTTTCCGGGTGCCCTTTCCCCCTCGAATTTTGGAGGGAGCCCCCAAAAGCTATGCGGGGGATTTATCACGAAGTTCGCCCTCAGTTTTGGCTCTCCCAAAAAAAGGCCGGGCGTGGGGGGACCCTAAATTTGCTTTCAGGGGAGACTCCTCAGTTGGGATTACCCCCATTAAATTCCCCAAACCCGGGCCCCCGGATTTTAACCTGGAATGGGGCCACCCTTCCCCCAAAGAAGGGCCTCTCTATCGGGGTAAAGGATGCTTTGGCCGCAAGGATTTTCCAGCTTCCCTGACTGATTGATCCCCCTGGCCACGCGTATTGAGACGCTTAAACCGAGGGCAAAAAGAGCTTTTCCCGGGAAGGGAAAATCTTTTTTGGGCCTCGCGATTTCCACGTTTGGGCTCCGGTGTTCCAGAAGCCTCCCTCCCGCCTCCAAGCAACCCGGGTTTAGGAGCCCCCATCAAATCGACCGTTCCCTACCTCAAAAAAGGAACTTCCCCGCCGTCACACAAAGAAATCTGTTATAAAGGGCCCCTACCCGGGACACTTTGAGGGATTGTCCATTTTCTTCCGCCCGGGAAACGCTGCCCTAGGAACTAAAAGGGGCCCTCCCGGGGTGTGAACGGGTTCCCTCCCCGTCTAAACCATCCCGGGTACAGACTTTTTCTAGTTCTGGAGTGAAAGTTTCAAGCACCCCTTGGCCTTTTTTGGCTCCTTTTTCGGCGGGGAAATTTTAAATGGTCCCTCCCCCGATGTCGAAGCTCCGCCTCCCCAAGATTCGCCTTTGGCGATTTATACGGTGAGTGGGGAGGTTCTGAGAGACACTATCTAATACTGCACAGAGCATGTCACAATGCGCGTAGGGGGGGCTCCAGGGTGAGAAAAATCTGTTCTTTGTACTTTCCCCCCTTTCCCCGTCTGCAATTTCCCCCTGGGGGTGGCCCCGGGTGCAATGCCCTCCCCTGTCTTAGACTGGAAAAAAGGGGGGGGAAAGGGAAAAACGATGGGGACAAGACTGCCGGCAACTGTCCTTTTAGCACCTTGCCCGGGGCTTCCCACTTCTCCGCCAAGGTTTTCCTTTTTATGCCCCCTCCAGGGCTGCCGGAATACAAAAGGGCTTTGCGGACGGTTTTTTCCCAGAAACACGTGTTTTTATTCCGGTTTTTGAGTCCCCTTTCCCCCCCAAAACCGCCCCCAGACTGCCCATCGACCTGTTTCCTGGCACAGCCCCTCCTCGGGGGGAGGGGGTTTCCTTCTGTCTTTTCCGAGACCAAGGCCATGTTTAACTATTTTACAGGAGAACCCAAAAAAGGGCCCTTTATCCGCAAGTCCTCTTACCAACCGGGGAAGGGTTCTTCTTTTTGGAGAAAAAGGATGACTCGGGTACGTTTTTGTAACGACTTTCCCGGCCTTAATAAAATTACGGGGAAAAAACCGCTACCCCCCTGCCTCTGATCAGGAGCTCTTTTACCGCTTTGTGGAGCCAGGAGGCCCTTTTCCAAACGGATTTGCGGGGGCCTATAACCTTTTCCGGCATCCGAAAGGGGGAAAGAGTGGAAGCGGCATTTAACACCCGGGACGGGCCCTATTTTTGGGAAAATTTTGGTTTAAACCTTCGGCCTCTTTCAACGCCCCAGTGGGGTTTTTTAGGGGTTCGTTAACAAGATCTTCCCGGGACCTCTTATTTCCTGCATGGGGCCCTGGGATCTTTAGGGTATTCTGATTTTTTTTTTTCGCCTGATCTCAAGTCCCACCGGGCTTTCCCTGTCGCCAGGGCCTCATTCCCTCTTCGGAGAATCAAACCCTTTTTCCCCAAATTGAAAAAGTGCCATTTTTTACCAGTCCATCGCCCCTTTCCCCGGGAAAAATTACCCCTGCCAAGGGGCTTCAGATGGGTCCCCGGGCCCAAAATATCTGCCGTCCTCAGTGGCCCGTCCAAAAACCCCCTTTGGGGCCCTCCAGCGGTTTTTGGCTTCGCAAATTATTTTCCGCCCGTTTTTTCCGCCTTCTCGACCGGTGGCTCCCATTGTGGCCCTCCTAAGAAGTTTGGGGAATCCCAGGGAGGGCCACAACCCTGAAGGAAACCGTTTTCCCGGCTCAAGGTGGGCCCTTTCCTCGGGCCCCCGTCTTTACCCGTCCCGGAAAATCGAGAAACCTTCTTCCTGGAGGGTTACCTTCATCTATAAAGGGGCAATGGCGGGGCTCTCTAACGGGACTCCAAGGGCGTGTGCTGGGTTCTTTTTTTAAAACATTCTCTCCGGGGGGGGGGGCCCAAAAAGGGAAATACACAAAAGGGGAAAGCGAGTTGTTGGCCATTAAAAAGGCCCTTGAAAAAGTGGCGCCAACTGCTGGGGAAGGGGCTCGCCACCCGTTTTTCAATTTACTTTTTGACCACAAGAATCTTTTTTACCTCCAGACGGCTCCAGCTCCTTTAAACCCCGGGAGGCTCGTTGGGTTCTTTTTCTTCTCGTGATTTTAAATTCGTATCCATTTCGCCCGGCCCAAAAAAAAACAAGGGTGATGCCCGTCGCGGGCCCCCAGGGGCGTGGGGGAGAGGTTCCGCCCCCATTTTACATCATTCCCCCTAACCTCTTTATTTGCGGGTTCCCCGTTGGGTCTTTGGCAAAATTCCTTTCCGGGGAAGACTTAACGTTTGCCCTGCGCTTTGGGGGGAGAAAACCGAAATGGGGTTCCCTGGGGTCTTGGGTTCTGGACACCTGGGTATACGAAAAAATGACCCAGCTTACAAACCCTACTATTGGGGGCCTGAACCCTTTTCCCGGATGTCAAGTACTTTGGGATTCAAGCTCCCGGGGTGCCCCAAAAAGACACCCCACCTTAACTTGGGGGATTGCTTCTGCTTTCTGGCCCCCTTCCAGACCGCCCCTTTGGCCCTATTTGGGCCCGGGCTTTTTTACGGATCTTCCCCCGTGCTGGTAATACCGTCCCTCTGGGTCAAACAATTTATTTGATTTTCCCAAGATGGAAAACCCTTTTTACCACTGCCCCCAGTTGGCCCTCCGTGCCCCGTCTGGCGACCCTCCCTTCCGAATGTCTTCTGTTTTTCCCTGGCCCTTTCCCCAAACAAATTTCCTTTAGATCGTGGGGTACGTTTTGTCTCCAATTTTTTGGGGGGTCCCTCCCGTTCTCAGTTTTTAAAGGGGGGATCTGAAACCCCTCCTCTGCTTTCCATCCGCCAAAACCAAGGGCAGTTTGGAAAAAAATTTAACCAGATCCTGGGAAAAATTTCCAAATCACTTTGTGCCGGCTCAGCAGGACGATTGGTTGGGCTTGTTACCTTGGGCAGAGTTCGCTTACAGCTCTCTGGATTCGGAGTCTGCGGGCGCTTCTCCAGTTTTTTGTGGTCTATGGATTACATCCCCGCCCACTCCTCCCATTGCCTTCAGTCTCTGACGTCCCTGCCGTAGACACCTTGATTCGTGACCTGGAGGCTGTCTGGAACAGCACTCGGCATTCTCTGCATCAGGCCTCCACCCAGATAAAGCTACGAGCGGATAAGTACAGGAGGCCTCCCCCTCGTCCATCCCCGGGGATAAGGTCTGGCTATCTTCCAAATATATCCGCCTGAAGATTCCATCTTACAAACTGGGGCCCCGCTACCTCGGTCCTTTCGTGGTCCTGAAGAAGATCAACCCAGTGCCCTACAAGCTCGGGCTTCCCCCCTCAATGCGGATCCCGAACTTCTTCCACGTTTCCCTGCTTAAACCAGTTATTTTGAACAGGTATTCCTGGAGCTTGTCACCTCCCGCCCTGGTGGCTGACACCTCTGATGTCTTCACCGTAAAATAATCTTGGCCATGAAGACGATCAGTGGGAAACATCATTTCCTTATTGATTAGAAGGGGTTCGGGCCTGAGGAAAGATCGTGGGAGCCGGAGGAAAACATCATGGACCGAGGGTTGCTTAGGAGATTTCTTCAGGCCAGAGCGAGGGGGAGACGAAAGGGGAGGGGGGGTACTGTCACGAGCGGCACCGCAGCCCGTGGTCCGGGCTGCAGGCACGCTCGTGTCCCTGCCGTCCCCGTTGCGACCGGGCGGGTGCCCACCGCGATCCGCGGGCGCACCTGCTCCCTCGGGCGCTGTCACTTACCTGACCACGCTCCTGCTCTGTCTCAGCCGTCTGCCAGCCAGTGCGTGCGTCCCCGCCGGCTCTGTTAAATTTAAAGGGCCAGCGTGCCAGTCATTGGTGTTGCCGGCCACTGGCCCTATATAATGGCTCCACCTCTTCCTTGACCTCGCCGATTCCATAGTGCCCATACCTATGCGAGGAAGCCTTTTGTCACTCCGTTTCGTCTCTTCCGTGTAGCAGTTCCGCTTACGCCCATCTAACGACCACGAACCTTTGCTGTCTGCCCTGACCTTCTGGCCCGACCCCGACTACGAGTTTGCCTGCCGATTCTGTACCATGTTTGCCTTGGCCACCTCCGCAAGCAAGTCACATCAGGGGTAGCGACCTGGTGGAATCCCGCCGCAGCAAGTCCATCCCGCTTTTCGGCGGGCGCTGGTGAAAACCAGGACCCACTTAGACTCCGCTCCTTGGTGAGGCTTCTACCAACTCTTGCGGCGGTCCAGGGGATCCACTACCCCAGCCCGTTACAGTATGGAAGACTTGTGTTGCCATACTGACACATGTATTTAGTTCCATCTTTTGCATGGACCTAGAACCCAAAAATCCTTTAGAAGGTATACCACGTCATTTAAAATTAGCTCACTCATAATGGTTCCTTCCAAGTACATCTAATCTAGCAGAGTCTTCATGGCAAAAAATGATTAGCCCATCCATCAGAGACATCATTTAACTGATCCACCAATAGACATGACTGTCTATTCAATTAAGGTGACATTTTGGTACACAGCAAAACATAAATTAAGTCATGTATTATTATTCCACAAAACTCTAAATCAAGTTCAAGATGAAAATAAACAAGGTAGAAATGCAGAAACAAAAAACCCCATAAATGTACAGGGCCAGGTCTGACATGCAAAGAACCGTGAGCAATGAAATAGATGGCTGGGTTCCTGATTGAAATGATCACTAACAGCAACTTTCCAACTTCCCAGAGTTACTGATAAATTCCAGAGACAAAGCTTGGAATGATCAGTCATTGTGTGCTTGCTGTGTTTTTAACTACTTTGCCATTTTCTAGACTTAGAATTTTGCATGCCTTTTTATTATAATAAAATTTCAATCCCCTCTAAACACATACACTTACATAGATCTTCTTTCCACTTTCATATATTTGTTTGACAATCTGCATGATTCTTTAACAACATCAAATAAAGCATCACTTTTAATTCATAAAACAGATTTATCCAAGCTAATGTCTTCAAGTTCCTTTCTTAATTTCTATTTATTTTAAATGTATGTGACCACATTTGGACAATCCTTTTTTCCTAAACAAATTGCAGAGTTACAAATTCTCTGCTAATTTCTTTAATTTCTTAGCATAACTTTTATGTGGTTAGAGCTCCATTTTTCTGATACAGAGCTCTAAATTCTCTGGATAGATATGGTTTTAAAGATAAGCCAGTTGCCTGTTGCCACCACTAGATGGAGATAAGGAGCTTACTGCATACTGTTGTACATTGAACTCAATAACAATATAGTCTACACATAGCTCCTAAGCTTCTTACAGCGGTGGCTGTTGGTGAATAGAATGTTGTAATTTAAAACGATAGCGATGAAGGGATTTGAAACTCTATATCAGAAAATTGATTAAAAAAAGTTCCAAGCATTTAAAAAATATGTTAAGAAATTAGCATAGAGTTTTTCCACCTATTAAGAAAGAAATGTATTCAAGAGTGAACATTCACTAAAAGAAACCTTAACACGCTAAGGCCTATTTTTTTTTCAAGGAACAGCCACAGTTCCTCTTGTACTCCTGCAGGTACAAAGGATTCGACATGATGAAAGGCAACATGACTAATTATTCTTACTCATGACATCTATTCTGGGATTAGCTAATTGGCCAATCCATCAACTTTGCCAAAATTTTTTAAAAATTTTATTTGAAAGATTTTCCTCCTCCTTTCCATCCTAATTGTTTGCATACAAAAAAAAAAAAAAAGGGGAAACTAAACTCCCTTTTGCAGATTTTTTTTAAAACAAAAGAGATCCCCTTGCTTTCCTGTCAAAATAAACATATAATAACTAAAAATGCTTTAAAGGGGTCCCCGTTGACTTTGACACAGGTTCGACTAAACTTGTTAAAAAATTCAGGTTCTGGACATCTCAAGCAGAATTTTTTCTCTACCCTTATCCCTATTCCTAACCATAAATGTAACCATAATCCTAGCTCTAAGTTACGGTACATTCACACATCAGGTTTTTCCAATCAGAAACATTAGATGTGGAATCGAAGGCAGAAAAACAAGAAAATACTTCCGATTTCTGCCAAGGACTTTAACTTTGCAGAGTCAGTTTTTGCATCTGATTAGGACACAGTTCAGCCCCATTTCAATGAAGCTAATCTGTAACACTGCTGCCCAAAGCAGAATTATAGTGGAATCCTTCAAAGAATGGACATATCATTCTTTTTTTTCCAGACCACGGATTTGTAATATCTGGTGTAGAAAATCTGTGTTCTAGTTCACAATTTCCAATTAAAATGAACAGGACTCAATTTTCATATAGACTTCAGTGCAGACTCCACATCAATTTCCACATTAACATTCATTGTGTAAACTAACCCTTAGGGTTGTTTGAGGAGCTTCAGGGGATATGCTTATAGATGTCTGGTTATTATAACATTGGGCCTATGTTAAGTAACAGGAAGTGAAATCACACATGACATCTAACATCACTTCCAGTTACCATAATACTGGGCCTATGGTGAGGTAACTGGAAGTCTCAAAAAATAGTATACACCAACCTATTCAACATAATCACAGCACTATGTTTATGTAATGTTTTCTTCAAAATGGACTTTTTTTGCAGCGAAATGAATATAAAAAAAACAAAAACGCATTAGTCCAAGTTAAAAAAAAAAACATAAAATATGAAGGTGAATCCAAAGGAACATGAAGGAACCTGAAAAATTGCAGAGGGGACTGCAGAGCAGGAATGAGTGTCCAGCGGGCAGGATATAAGGACAAATGTCCAGCAGGCAGATAGAGAAACAGATGTTCAGCAGGCAGGAAACAAATAGAAGTCCAGATGGCCCTAGAACTGTGCAGGAACAACTATGCAAAACAGAAATTCAGGCCCTGAGGGTAGCGATAGCAGGACTAAATAGTTTCTCCAATCAGGGTGATTAAGAAAGCTGTCCTAGTTGAAGCCAAACACTTAACTGTCACCCTGCTGAAAGGCACAGAAAGCACTTGAGTATCCACAGCAAAGTTTTTGCAGGGTCAAATGGCAAGTTGCAGCATGATGCCAGGCAGATCATAACAGTACGCCCCCTTATATGAAGGGTCTGTGGAAACTCAACATGTACTGTGGAATCTGGATCAACAGCATATGTGGCGCAGAAGTCTGGATCAGCAGCAGTTGTGGTATAGGAGCCTGGACCAGCAGCAGGCTCAGCACTGGGCCCCGGACAGGCAGCCATGGCACTGGGACTTGGACAGGCAGGTGTGGCACTGGGCACCAGACAGGCAAACAAAATATTTGATGCAGCCATCCAGAAGACCTCAGCTGTCATCCTAAGAAATTCGGCCAGATTAAATAGGTCAGCAGTCAAAACCCAAACAGGCCTTACATCCTGTAGATCCATGGGTGGGCCTGAGTTTATGTAATTTTTTCTTCAAAATGGACTTTATTGCAGTGAAATAAATATACAAACAAAAATGCAACAGTCCAAGGAAAAAAACATAAAATGCAAATGTGGCTCCAAGGGAACGTGAGGGAACCTGAAAAACTGCAGAGGGGACTACGAAGCAGGAATGAATGTCCAGCGGGCAGGATATAAGGACAAATGTCCGGCAGGCAGATACAGAAACAGTAGTCAGCAGGTAGAAAACAAACAGAAGTACAGATGGCCAGAGAACTCTTCAAGAACAACCATGCACAACAAAAACCCAGGCCCTGATATCTGATAGCAGGCATAGAATGGTTCCCGCCAGTGTAGGAATAAGACAAAGTCACAGTAAGAAACAATTTTCCATGGGGGACAAAAGATTAGACCCAAAAGACCCCTTTGCTTGGCAAACAACAGCAATAAAGCCAGGGGGACATGAAGTTTGTAAAGGGCTTCCTCGAAACCCAGTATTGCATTCAAATGAATGAATGACAAAGTCATAATATTCCAAAACACTTTTTACTGGTATCAAAAATGCAATAACGTGCAGATCTATTTGGCTATAAACCGCATCAATGAATATTGAAATAAGACCTGTTAGACACTGCATCAGAAAGAAGGCGTGTAGCTTTGAAACATTGCTTGTCTGTATGGATGTGCTGACAGCTATATCTACCCATATGATCTATAAGATGTAGACATCACTCCTTTGATATAGAAATCCTGAATAGAAGATGAGTGTATCATAGGTTCTATTTAATGATGTGGTTTGTGGCAAAATAGCTCTGAACATTATTTTATGTTTTGATACCAATAAAAGTTGTTCTGGAATATTTTGAAAATTTCATCTATTCGTTTGAAGTAACCGGAAGTGACATTGAAAGGGTCTGTAGGTCAGAAGTTAGACTACAATGGGAGCGTCACAGGATATTAAACCCTGTAAGTGAAACCCCTAAAACATAATGTGGGTTATGCTTATGGTTGATTTTTTTTTTCTAAATATTCACCAAAAATTGAATTAGGCCAACCAAAATGTAACTTTGACATGAATCTGAAGAGCAGTAGTCTTATATTTATTCATACATTTTTTCATTCATTTTTTAAAAGAGCGTGTAACAACTTTGTTAAATAATTTGATTTGCCATAAAGATTGGTTTATTTCTCAAACATAGGTGTCACATGAGCTGCATTTTTTTGCTGGTTAGAGAAAATTCTTGGAAAAAGAATTTCAGCATTTTAGAAAATGAGCAATTTATGAGCAGGTTTGATGAGCTTAGCTCAGAAAGTCTGGAAATGCTGCTTTTGATTGGCATGGGTGGCTATGACACCACTATATTCCTATAGAATTATCTAGGTGACACAAGGACTTAATCTAGACAGAAACAAGTGGAATTGTAGCTGGAAAGAGCAGTGCATTGAAAGCCTGTCTGACATTTAAGCTACTTGTCTGCATGAATTCGTAATCGCTGCAGGTGAATTTTATTAATTTCCCAGCTGTTTGTAAATGAATCATAATACAAAAAATATGCATCATAGAATGTTTCATAACCTGACACTTCAGAACTGGTTAGGGCTTCCTAAGTTGTTGTGTTAGTCACTTTAACAATATATTTGAAACAAAAAAATGAAAAAAATACAATAAAAGTTCTTCTTACTAATGTCATTGCTGTATATGAAGATACATAGTAACACAGACTAAGGTCATCTTCTTTTTGGATAAGAATTCTGCATTTTATTATTGAGACATATTAAATATATAAATGAATTTATTTGACTTATATTCATGGTATAAATTCTAGACCAGTGATTTTCAACCTTTTTTTAGCCGCGGCACACTTTTTACACTTAAAAAATCCCGGGGCACACCACCAACCAAAATGGCACAAAATGACACTAAAACAGTACATATTATACATATAGTTAATAATATCGATTCTAGCCAGAGATGCCCACCCCTGTAGCCAATGTGCCTCCATTGTAGCCAGTGATGCCCCCCCTGTAGCCAGTGATCCCCCCCTTGCAGCCAGTGATGCCCCCCTTGTAGCCAGTGATGCCCCCCTTGTAGCCAGTGTGCCCCTTGTAGCCAGTGATTCCCCTTGTAGCCAGTGATGCCCTCCATTGTAGCCAGTGTGCCCCCATTGTAGCCAGTGTGCCCCTTTGTAGCCAGTGTGCCCTCATTGTAGCCAGATGCCCCTTTGTAACCAGTGTGCCCCCCTTGTACCCCGTGGGCCCCCTTGTAGCCAGTGTGTCCTCTTTGTAGCCAGTGATTCCCCCCTTGTAGCCAGGATGCCCCTCTTGTAGCCAGTGTGCCCCCCTTGTAGCCAGGGCGCCCCTCTTGTAGCCTGTGTGCCCCCCGTGTAGCCAGTGTGCCCCCCCTTGTAGCCAGGATGCCCCCATTGTAGCCAGTGTGCCCCCCTTGTAGCCAGTGATGCCCCCTGTAAGTAATTATAAAATAACAAAAGATTACTCACCTGGGTCCCGCGCGTCCCGGTCCGGAGCTGCTGAGCGATGGGAGCTGCAGAGCGGTGTAAGCAGCGTGACGTCACCACGCCGCTTACCCTGCACGCCGCTCCCAGGGGTCTCATCGGCGGCAGAGCTGCCAGCCGAGGAGACCCAGCGTCACAGGGGCGCGGTGAGAGCTGTGCGCCCCCTGTGACTGATACAGGGGAGGAGTCAGGACAGGATCCTCCCCCCCCCATGCAGCTGCTGGCTCTGCGTGGCTGTTATAAAACAGTCGCGCAGAGTCAGGGGCACTCCCCCGGGGCGGAAGGGCGGCCGCGCGCCCCCGCGGGTGAGCGGAGCCTCGGCGCCCCGGGCGACCGCACGCCCTGCCCCCCCTAGGAACGGCCCTGAACAAAAAAACAGGACGCACCATAGTTTGGGGAACTTTCCCCGCGGCACACCCGACCATGTGTCGCGGCACACTAGTGTGCCGCGGCACACTGGTTGAAAATCTCTGTTCTAGACCATCCCAGATGCACTTGCATAATTAGCAGATTAAAGCTTTTCCTAGCTCGGTCTTCCAAATGTATAGTTCTTAGGACAAGCAAGGCTGTAAATATTTTGTAACCAGAGAGCTGCCATTTTGCTGTTATTACCAGGGAGAACCCCGTCTGGTCACATGTTTTTACCCGCTGCTGAGGAGTTGTAGCTATACAAAGCAGCAATGCAGATAAATGGTTGTCTTTTTTGGCATGTTCAGTTCTGGCACAATCTCCCATCAATGATATCCATATGCCCTAATAGGGTTTACATGCAGGGGCTGCTGTCCTGAAGCAATCCCATTGATCCTATATTGACCACAAAAATCAACTCAATGGCTGGAAGATACTGTATTAACAAGAGCAGAATATTAGAACCTAGACTAGTTTAAAACCCTTGAAATAAAATCTGCAAAACTGGAGCAAACTGCTTGCAGAAATCCCAGGAAATCAGGCTGATGGTAGAGGCAAATGGACTTATACCTTACAAGACACCAAAAAAAACTGACTGGGGTAATCCTAGCATCAGATATATAATGATTCCTGTGGCTTATTTACATCACACTTTGAGCCTCAGAGTTATAGGGTTAGAGGACTCCCAAAAGACACCTGCAATTTGAGGGATTATTGTATGTCAGTGTATAGACATATAGGGGTATACATTGGCCAAACAGCCACCCTTTGCTTCACTGTAGATCTTTTCCTACTGTCTCTTACTGCAGGCTTTCTCACTACAAAAATTTACGTTTCACTAAATGTTAAAAGCTAATGAAGAATATTAATAAATATATCTCTTTGTTGATTTTGCTTTGGTCAGGAGATAAAGAAGATTTTATTTCCTCTTAGAGCACTCAAGTTTCTCTGGGTACTGACCACCTCTCCTCACCTCTCCCTGCTCTGTCTTTTCACTTGTTGCTTTTAAGATAATGAAATGGAATTTAAAACCACGGCCCGTTTTTCGGCGCGGGTTTAATGAAACCAGGCCCCCCTCCCGCCCCGCTCCCTTTTTTCCCCCCCCCGGGTCCAACGGAATAATTTTTGAGGCGTTTCGTCCCAAATCCTTGAACATTTCCCAATGGGGAATTTGCTGGAAAAGAAACCCCTGATTTTTAAACACAACCCCCAAACCCCCTGAAAAGGATCGGAAAAAAACTGCGTTTGGGGAACTTTAAAACCAAAAAGGAATGCCAGAAATAAGTTCACTGATGGTGGGAAAGGGACTTTTTCCTTTCAGAAACCACACCAGGGGAATAACAAAAAAAAGCCTTGCTAATACAACCTTTGAGCCAAGAGGTTTAAGGGCCACCAAAAAAAACTTGTTTTTTTGGGTGGGAATAACATCGTGCTTTTCTCTCCACACTACTATTTTTACCTAAATAAATATGGGGTTTATTTAACCTTTTTTTTTTCCCCTTTTAAGATGGTTTTATTTTTGCATTGGGGTTTTGTAGGGCCAATCTCATTTGTTGGGGGCCCTTGTTGTTATGCCACCACTTCCAAATTTTGATCATGGAAAAGGGCTTGTTTTAAAAAAAAACTAAATGGGGAACTTTCCCTAGACTTATGGGCCCTTTTTAAACTGTTAAAGGGTTGTTTCATCCCAAACATTCATGAAATATTACCATGAACTGCTTTTAAATTGTTTAAAAATCATAGGGTTTTGACCACTGCACCCCGATGAAAACGGGAATAACAATGTAGATGTATGCAACTCCCCCTTTCCTTGCTTAAAAAGACATTTTGGGGATGCCATTCATTTGGTCAACCAGAAAAATCCAATCAAAGCCAAATGTAGATAAAGCAATGTTTTGTAGAGCTTGAGCCACTTCTTTCTAGTTTTATGCCACTTACATCAGAAACTCCTATAGTTACTGTGTTCTAAAATATTTCTTGGTGTTAATGTTTCTATCATAATGTTTATTTATTATTATTGCAAATATACAATATTTTCTACAATTCAACTTCCTAAAATTTTATACATGTTTTGATCGTTTGTGGAAAAAAAAATCTTTACAACTTTTGTACCTAACTAGTGCCTGACTGATCCCTTTTAAGCCCTATATAAGGATATTTTAATACAAAATAGATTAGTGTTGCGCCATTTTGTCCATGCTCTGTTTGACACACTTTCGACAAAACTTGTGAGAAAATTCAACCACATTTCTTCTGTATCCATAACCCTAACACCAACTCAAAGATGGGGCTTGGGTCAAGGTTTTAACAGATTTTAAGAGTTAACTTCCCTTTCTATGGTACTCAATGTACAGCAGACATTTTGGCCTAATGTCACTTCCCATCCAACATCACTTCTAGTTATGTTGACTGGAACTGGTATGGGACAGGAAGTGGTGCCGTGCTGGAAGTCCTGCTGGACTTGTAGTATGGTGGAACGGTAGTTTACCCTTAAAAACATGTGAAATGCCCCAAGCTCAATTTAGGATTTTTTGTGAATTTTCGACAGAATTGCATTTGGGACAACCCAAATAATTAGTTGGGTTCTGGTCAAATTTGACACCAACCCCAATTTGAAACACATTACTGTTTATAGACATGAAAGACTTAAACAGCAAATATTAGCCCGTTCCTGCAAGTGAACATAACTGTACATTTTAACCCCTTAACGACCGCCCACTCTCTTTTGACGGCGGATGGTGCAGGTTGTTCTTCTGCAGTAACATCAAAAAAGTCACTGCAAATAGAGGAGTTTTGCGACTCCTAGCACCAGAACTGCGCTAAGAACAGAGCTTTATTTAAGAGCTCTGTTTCTAGAGCAGTCTCTGTATGTGAGGTGAAGCTGAGGAAACCCCTGATCCCCGGCGCTTAACCCTTTGATTGCCATGACCGCAGCATAATCAATGGGCATTCCCCTGCTCCATTAGGTGATCAGGACTCCTGGTGACCCGATGAAGCCTGGAAAATGTGTATACAGCCAGCCTTGCGGACCTAGGGTAACTCTGAGGCTGTCTGTATGAGAATCCTGTAGTCAGGGCACACTGTGTGCTCCCCTGACTGCAGGCTGTGTTATACTGACACATAGGGCCACATGTATGAAAACTGTTTAGGTCTAAAACTCACTTTTTTGACCATAGTAACCTGTGTGGCCCATAGTGTAATATATTAGCAGAAATTAATATGCTAATACATTACTAAGTGTAAATAAAAAAGTGTTAAATAAAAAAAATTCTAAAAAGTTTTAAAAAATAAAAGTGTTGAAAAAATAGAATAAATAATAAAATAAAAAAAACTAAAAACTGCAGTAATTTATTTGTAAACTTAAACTATAACCTGCAAAAATACAACTTTTCCCACATAAAACAAGTCTTCAGACAACTGTGTCACTTAAAAGATAAAAAAAAAAATGACAAAACACAAAGAAGCAAAAACTACAAAATGTAGCTGGTCTTTAAGGCCTTTTCAGGCCTGGGTTTAAAGGGAGTTAACATAGAAAAAACCCGGCAGGGGAAACAGCTACATCCAATGGATGGCGATGGAACTGTTAGTGCACCATCAGCAGCAGATGAAAGCTTTACTATAAACCACAGTCAATAGTTAGATACAGGAAGAGGGCCCCCCTCTGTCACATCATTAATAATCTTTTTTTTTAAATTTTAGGATGCCAATGCATTGCTTTGGAAGTCAAAGGCCTTAAAAAGGAACCAAGACATGTCTGAATGAAAAAAAGTTATATCCTAATAGACTGCCTATCATCTTATCTCTGACAAGTAATGTTTTGGTATATGAAACTAACAAAAGCATTAAAGGATAAATCAGATTACCAAAAAGTCTCTCGGTGGAACTAAAAAAAAAATTATTAAATAAAGTTCAATAAAGTTTTCTGAATAAACTGTTTTAAAGACATACATAATGTCATCAGAAAGGAGTGCTTTTGTTAAATCTAATATTCCTGGAAAACAATTTGCTTTTAGTATTGTTGGCAAGTTTTGTTATTCAGCGTCCCAAAACGAAAAAAAATTACATAAAAATATTGTCCCTTTTCTGCTGGAGAGAAAAAACTGTATGGGAAGGCAGGCAATCCCATTTTTCTTCGCTTTTTACTACTCTATATATCTCATTTCAAATAAGGCAAAAACAAAGATCATCATTTTTCCCACAGGATAAATAAGATTATACTAGACCACTTGCAATACATGAAGAGAAATAGAGTAATATTTTTCGCCACTGGGGGGGGGTTTCTTCACACTTATTAGCTGAGTGCTGATATTTTTTTACACTTTTTTAGGCCCAAACATCCAGAAGGGAAGACCCTAGCAATCCCTCACTCTGTGCTATAGACCCACAAAGGGGGGCTCAGAGAAGTAATATACATAGGGAATTAAAAAAAATGTATACAAAAAAAGACCCAATTTAAAAAAAAATCCATTAATAGTCCATATTGCTTTTAATAGTGAAAAAACATTTTGACGGTATGTCACTTAATAATACAAAACTTTT
>JAODAL010059276.1:0-21588 GCA_025379985.1 Phyllomedusa bahiana
GAAAAAAAAAAAAACAAATGAAGGCCAATTATTTAGGAAGGAGTTAAAAAAAATTACAAAACTGACTTCTTAAAAAAAAAAAAAATTAATGTAAAAATTACATAAATGAAGGCTTACATTACAAAAAGAGCAAAAAAATGAGTGGAAAAACCAAGCGTGAAAAAGCTTGATGTTGTTCAAACCCCTGTGTACATATAAAAATGAGGCCGGTCAGGAAGGGGAATGGCCGGTCAGTTGTTTTAGGGCCAACTGCCCTTTATGATAATGCTATGGTATTCCAAATTAAAAATGTTATATTTTCCTATCTCCGGATATAGAGAGTAAAATGACAACAGGACTCAGAGCTGTGATCAGATACTCTGTTCATTAGCAATCTAGGCATACAGATTTAAAGGGGTTGTCTCACTACATTCATCTGACCTCTGTCCTGTTTTCTTGGTTTCATTTTGAATTCTGTGGCGTGTTTACTGGCTTCTACTAGGCTGGAGTCTGTAGCAACCAGTGTTGGAAGCCTATCATGAGAGACTAAACAGGTCTGTAGCTATAGCGACCTGAGGAGCTGATGCAGCTAATACAAGAGGGGATATCTCAGAATAGGTAAGACACATCTTGCAAAGTGACTTGTTTTTGCAAGATCTTTAACATAAAAAGCACTCCTTGTAGTGAGACCCCTTTAAGCATGTCACATAGGCACATTTCCCATAGTACCCACCTTTCGCAGCAAAGTCCTTCAAACAACCATTGTTTAACAGAGTCCTTTTACACAAATGCGTATGCATCCTCTTAGCATAAGACCAGGAAAGTATCTCTTCATATCTGACCATGGGCTGGAAGTTTGCAAAAGAACAGACGATTGTTGTTTGAACTGTGTGAAAACTGTATTAAGCTGTATAGACTAAAATGTTGTCGCCCTTCCACTAAACTGAACACTGTTTTAATGCCAGAAAACGTCAGACACCAAGACACTTTGCTACCCATGTGGTGTAAAGGATCTTATTATGTTACATACATCACTGCTGTCTCACCTACTCTACAAGGTCACTGATATCACTAGTAAATTATTTTGGAAGTTTATGAGAATTGTAAAAAAGCATAAAGTAAATAAACAAAGTCATGCAAACCAATTGCCTTCCATGTAGTTTCCGGAGTAGCTGCATAACATTGCTGGAAACCTGCAGTTACCAAAGAGTTTGATAGTAAAGCCAGAGAAGACTCACACAATGTGCTACAGAGAACACGGCATCTATGCCCCTAGTGGTGGGAGAAGGAATCTATAGCACAATAGCAGGTCCCTTCACACTTATGTATTGTACAAGGTGTTTTGACCAAATACATTTTTTTCACAAACTGCATGCTATTTATTTAGGCTTCATGTGTGTTTTTATGTTGTTTTTATAGCATTTTGCAAAAAAAAAAAAAAAAAAAAAAGTGTATTGGTACATGCCTTTTTCCCATCACAAATCATGTGATGCATCACGTTATTTTGCAATATCGAAAAACACTACAGAAAAACATATAAAAACACAACGCACATGCACACAGGCCTTTTTTTGGATAAGAACGCTACAAACCGACAGGAAAAAAAAACGAGCAAGCCGTGTTTTGAAAAAATTGGTATTGACCACAAAGACGCACCTTCAGTGTGTTTTTGCAACAAAAGAAAAATGCTTGAAAAATGCATACACTTTTAGGAGAGTTTTTACTAGCATTTTTTGCAAAACTATAATGTGCATTTTAACATACACTATGATTTTTGGCCTCTTTTTCCTTCTGCTGCAGTGTGTAACTCCACTCTCAGACTTCCATATTGTGGCTGAAAGAGGATTTTAAGACTACATGTTTATGCATCTTTAAACCCCTTTCCGACATTAGATGTACCGGTACGTCCGTAATGCTTTATAGGCATGGTGAGTGACAGTTGCCATAGAGCAGTACATAGCAGTCCTGCTATGTACTGCTATCTATTGTATCAGTGATCTTCAGATCACTGATACAATTCCCCTATGGGAAAGTAAAATAAAAGTAAAATCCAAACATGAAAAATAAAATAAAAACAGGTACACCGCCCTTTTCCTCTTCACTAACGCCAATCGCTCCAAAAAGAATAAAGTATACATATTTGGTATCGCCGCGTGCATAATGACCTATCCTATAAATCTTTCATGTTAATTAACCCGCACGGTAAACACTGTAAAAAAAAAAAACTATCACAGAATTGCGATTTTTGTTCATCCCATGGCACATAAAATGGAATAAAAAGCGATCAAAAAATAAACACATATAAACACTGAAGTGGTATCAATTAAAACGTCAGTTCAAAGCATAAAAAGAAGCCCTTACACAGCTCTGTATACAAAAAATAAAAAAGTTATGCCTATCAGAAGACAGTGATGCATAAATATTATTTTACACAATAAAACACTTTTTTTAAAAGCATTTCAACAGAAAAAAACTATATAAATTGGGTATCACTGTAATTGTAGCGACCTGCTGAGTAAAGCTAGGATGTAATTCACACCGCACGTTGAGCCTTGTAAAAAATAAAAGTAAAAAACACTACTAGGAATTCAGTATTTTCTTCATCCTGCTTTACAAAAAAATTATTTAAAATTGATCAAAAAACCTTGTCCCCACAAAAATGATTCCAATGAAAAGGTCAACTCATCCCGCAAAAAATAAGCCCTTACACAGCTCCGTACTTAGAAAAATAAAAAAGTTATGGCTCTCAGACTATGGCAGTGCAAAAACGTGTTTTCCTTTTTGAATAAAAGCAGTAAATCATAAAATAAACATTGGATATCGCTGTAATCATATCAACCAGCTGAGTAAAGCTAGCATGTAATTTATACCAGACGGTGACCGCTGTAAAAAATAAAAACCACTACCAGGATTGCTGTATAGTGTTCAAAATGCCTCACAAAAACCTTAATAAAAAGTGATCAAAGCGTGGTATGCACCACATAATGGTATCAATTAAAACGTCAACTCATCCTACAAAAAGCAAGCCCGTAATCAGCTCTGTATACAGAAAAATAAAAATATTATTGGCTAGCAGACTATGAAGACGTAAAAATGCAATTTTTTTTATAAATGCATTTCTGTTGTGTAAAATTAACAAAACATATCCTTGTAATTGTACTGACCGCATAGTAAAGTTATTATGTCATTTATAACGGCGAATGCTGTAAAATTGAAGCCCAAAAAACAATGGTGGAACTGCGTTTTCCCCCTCCCATTTTCATGGCCCAATGCTAAAAAAAACTATGGAACACCTGAGCACCCAAAATGCACAATACACCCCTAGATCAGATCCATGAGAGGTGCTGAACCCAAAACGTGGTGAGTTCTGGAATACTACACCTGGTACTTTGGGGGTTTTGCAAATACAGCATGGCACCCACCAAAATCTGCATTCCAAAAGCCAAATAGCGCTCCCTCCTTGGTACGCCCAGCCAGGCACCCAACCAGCAGTTTATACTCACATATAGGCTATTATCGAACTTGGAAGAAATTACATAACAAAATTTGGGGGTGCTTTTTTTCTCCAGGATGCCTTGCAAAATGAAACAACTTCAGCTAAACTTGCTGATTGTTGGAGAAAATTTTTTTTTTTTCATTTTTCACAGCCTAACGCTAAAAAAATGTGTCTAACACCTGGGGTCAATATACTTATTACACTCTGGATATATTCCTTAAGGGGTGTAGTTTCCAATATGGAGTCTTTAAGTTTTAGCATCGTAGGGTGTCCACAAACCTGTAATAGCGCCTAAATAAAATCGTAGTGAAAATGAGAACCCAAAGTCCCGTAGCTACTCCTCCTACTCCGAGGCTTGTGGTTGAGTCAAATAGCAGACTAAGGCCACATATAGTAACTCTATAAAAATGACAGAATTGGGGGAATCGATTTAAAGTTGCATTTCCCTGGTCACATTTACCATGTTCCAGTGAATAATGGATACAATTTAAAACCTGCAAGAAAAGTTACATTTTGAAATTTCATCCTCACTTTGCTTTGATTTCTGTGAAACACCTAATGGGATAACAAATTGCCTAATCACTGTTTTAAATACTTTAAGGTGTAGTTTCTTAGATGGAGTCATTTATGGGGGTATCTAAATACGGGCCCCTCAAAACCACGACAGAACTGGACTGGTCCCTAAAAAAATCTATGTTGCAGATTTTCTAGAAACTGTGAAAAATGACTACTAAATTTCTAAGCACCATAATGTTGTAAAAAAAAAAGACATTTAAAAGGTGATGTCAATCTACAGTTAGACATATGGTAGATACTAGTTATAAACTATTTTGAGTGGAATAACTATCCTTCTTACATGCAGAAATTTTTGACGTTTGAAAATGGCAAATTTTTCATGATATTTTGAAATTTTCACAAATAAGGATTGTATGGACCTAAATGTCTTACTTACAGCACAATGAAATCACGGAAAAAAATTTTAAAAAATTACATAAAAGGGAAAAAGTGCAAAAAGTTTTCCCAAAAAAAGGTCACATGCAGGGGCAAAACTTTGGTTCAAAAAAGTGGGGGCCAATTTTACCCTCTCACCCCCCTCATTCCTACCCCTCCTTCCCTCGCCTTCCTTTTCATTCACCCCCTTCCTTTTCTCTCCCCCCCTACCCCGGGGCAATAAAACCAAACCCCGCCTCCAACAATATTCCCCTCAAAGGAAAATAAAAAATTTTTGTTAAATGCAGAAAATTTCCTAACACCCCCCCCACCCCCATAACCCCATTAAATTTGTAAATACACAACAGAATGGGAAAAAAAAAGAACCCAACTCACGTCCCCCCTAGGAATCATTATGTCACATACTGTAACCCCAAAATGATTTTATTCATTCTATTATGCCAGAAATGACAGAAAACTCACTGACCCAGAAATGAATTTATTAAAATGGTAGATTAGAAATTACATTACTAAATGCACCCTTAAAAAAAGAATTTTACATTGTACCAAGAAAAAAAATTAAATTTTACTGTACCCCCAAAATTTATATATTACACACTGACCCTAGAAAAGAATTTCATTACTCATGTACTCCCCAGATTAAATCCACTTAAACCCCAGAAATTACATTCTTCAGTACCCCCCAAAGTTACATTACACATCATACACAAAAATTAATTACCACTTTACCCCGGGGGAATTTTCATTTACACACCAAAAGAGAGATTAAATTTTCCTTTCCCCCAGGAAATTCACGTTACCCCCTTCCCAAGATATTACGATTATTTACCGTACCCCCCCTTACATTCAACGCCTTTTCCCAGAGATTTTCATTTTTACGCCTGGACCCCAAGGGTTATTACATTAAAACAACCCGGGAACCCCAAACTAACTACATTCAAGGTACCCAAGAAATTTGTGTGTGTTGTGTATATATATATTTGTTTTAAATTTTAAATATTTTTTATATAAATTAATATATTAAAATATAATATATTGAATGGTTGGAGGTGGGTCCCCTGGACCACCGCAGGCAAGGCGTAAGCCCACACCAGGGAGTGAAAACTAATAGGTCCTGATTCACCCCCCGAGCCCGCCCCAAAAAGGGGATGGTCTTGCTGCGGCGGGAGTCTACCAGGTCATTCCCTGGCGGGGTTGCGGGTGGCGGCCAAGGGGGGCGAGGTAGGGAATCGTCAGGCAGGTCGTGTCGGGAAACGGCAGGAGGCAGGACGGCGGCTCTGGTTCGAAAGCGGCCCGGCAAAAGGTCAGGGTGGCGGAAAAGGTTGTGGTCGGTAAAATAGGCCCGGGTTCGGTCCCCGGGTAGGCAGATAGACAAAACGGAAAAGGCTTTCCCCAACAAATCCCCAAGGATCGGCAAGGCCGCCGGAAAGAGGCCGGTTTTAATAGGACTTGCCCGGCAAGACCAATTCCCCGGCGCATCCCCTTTAAATTTCAAACTCCCGGCGCGCGGCCCCCTGGGGGGCGGAGCCACGCGCTGGGAGACGGGCAGGAGCGGACCCGCCCCGCGTGCAGGCGGGGCTCCGTGGGTTGGAGCACGGGCGCGCTGCCCGGGACGTGGTGCAGGGGCGTCCGTGGCGAAACCCCCCCCCTTGGGCCCCCCCTTGGGCCCCCCCTCCTTACTGGATTGGAGGAACCCCGGGTGAGGCTGCGGTTCAAGTATTCTCCCCGGGGCCCCAAGACCCCTTTTTTCGGACCAAAACCCCCCCAGTCCACTAAAAAGTATCTTTTTCCTCTATTTCTCCTCTTTCCCAGAACTCTTTGACTTCAAAGACTTTTGGGCGCATCAGCCCCCGATGGGGGGGAACAGCCTTTCTGGAAAAGCGTTAAGGACCGGGGGTTTCGAAAGGAGAATGAAATGGTTGGAGTTTTCCGTGGAGGGACCCGGATTTTGAGGACCCCGGGTTGATGGGGGGTGATGACCTCAAAGGGTCCCAGGAAAGGGGGGCCCAGTTTGTGAGAAAGGCATTTTAAAGGGCGGACATATCTACCCGGGCCACCCCTTTGTCCCCGGGGGAAAAACCCCGGAGGAGGATTTTCTTTTTTTCCGTTGTTTTTCAAGCCTCGGAAGCGCAGAGCAGAGACAGACGGGTCTGGCCAGTGGCTTCTGTCTTGAACTAGTGATTCGCCGCTCAATTTCCAAGGGAAATTAAGAAAACCCCGCCCATAGCGCAAGTTGGACAATATCTTTACTCCCCGGCGAATGGCGAAGGTAACATCCCAAGACCTGGTTCCCCCTCTGTCTGACCGTTATCTTCGGGGGGTAGGCCCAAGAGAAGCGAGCTTCCCCTAAAATTTTGGTTTTACACAGGGTCCCCAAAACCCCTGGAGACAAACTAAATTTCCCGGGGGCCGAGACGATTTGCTGGGGGAGCCCATGCAGCGAAAAAATAAAGGAAGAATAGCTCCCCCGGGCGGGGGGGCGGGCGGCTGGCAAGGGACAAATGCGCTTTTGGAAAAAGCGATCCTGACACCCAAAATTGTGTTGCCAGACGAGGAGGGAGGTCGTTTGAAGCCCATGAAAGTTGGTCCAAGGTTAAATTGGATTGGGGGGTGGCGAAATAGCCTGGGCTTGTGACTGGCGTCTTTTTGCGGCCCACCGGGGCCAAGTGAAACGAAGTCCCCTTTACTCCTTTTCAAGCTCTGGCCCCCTAGAACGGGATATCATGGAAGGGGCTTCAGGGGGGGGCCGGGGGACGGACCAAAGGCAAAGTCCCCCTTTTAAATCTCTGGGAGGCAGGGCGCCATAAGTCCCCCAGGAGGGCCCCCCGGAGGTCCACTGGAGCTGCCCAGATAAGACGTTTGGGGAAATTTTGTGTTTGGGGTAGTTTTTACCCACCCCGTCGGACACGGAGAGGGTAGCTCTCACATTCTCTCTGGCCGGAAGGGGGTCTGGAAAAACGAACCGGGGGAAAAAAAAAGACCACCTTGTGGGTGGGTTAAGTTCGAGCCGTCTGAAGATTTGGAGGTTTTTGGGGTCCGGTTTGATAAGGGGGAAAAAGGGGACCCCCAGCAAAAACGGCACTCCCTCCCGGGCAGTGCTCCCGGTCGCCCAATTGTGTAATTCCCCTCGGCCCGACGAACGTCTTGGAAAAAAGCCGCAGTTAAGTCTTCCCTGGGCCCTTTTTGCTAAGAAATTGGTCCCGGTCCCACAAAGGGCAGGCACCCTTCAGCCCCCCCAAGGGTTTCGGGGACCCCACGTGCAAGGATAATGCCGTGAGAAGGGAGACTTGACTTCGAAAACCCCCCTTTCGGGTCGAGGGCCCAACCCCGCGTGGAATTTGGGTTGTTTCTTGTGAGGGCCACATTTGGAGCCACCAGCGTAGAAAGTGGGGGGTGAATTGGCGTAGTAGTTTGCATAATCCCAAGAAGCTCTGAAAAAGCCCAGAGATGGGGGGGGCCACTGAACACGGCTGACAGTTTTGCTGGGTCCATCCGTAGGCCTTGGTCGAAATTACGTAAACCCCGAAACGGGGGCTAGTTGATGGGGAAAGGCATTCCCTGCTTGGCCCTAAGATGGTTTTCCCCCCGGAGACCTTTCCCAAAATTTACAAAAATGGCCCGGGGGGTTTTTCGAGGTCGGAGGTACACCAGGTTTCATCAAGGTAAACCACCCACGGTGTAAAGGGGGTTTGAAGCGCTTCACGGTCCGAAAGACAAAAAGGGCAATTTACAGTCCGAAGGGCACACCAGGTACCAAAAATGCCCATCCTGGGTTTAAAACCTCTTCCATTCTCGCCTTGCGGATTTTGGCCCGTTGTAGGCCCTCTCAGCCCCAATTGGAGAAGTTTTGGGCCCCGCAGGCGGTCAAAAACTTGTGAAAAAACAGCAATGGGGAAGGTTTTTCACCGTGACTTTGTTCAAGCCCCGGTAGCTAGCAGGGCCGCAAGGACCCCCTTCTTCTTTTCAAAAAAGAAACCCGCGGGGAACCGGACTTTGGTGAACCCCTTCCCGGAAATTCTTTGGATTACTCTGAATGGCTTGGGTTCAGGAACCCAGAGGGTAGACTCGGCCCCCGGGGGGACTTTGGGAACCCCGGGAATAAAATGATCGGGCAATCGTATGGACGTGCGGAGGAAGACTCTCGGCTTGTCTCTCGGAGAACACATCGGCGAACTCCAGATATTCGGGCGGAGCCCGGGCAACGGTCCTAAGGGTCCCGGGAAGAGGAAAGCACCGGGGGTTTCAGGTGCCAAAACCCAAACAACCCCCGACAGGGACCCCACGAGTCACCTCTCCAAATGTCCATTCAGGATAGGGGAGTGGAGCGGAGCCGTGGGAGTCGAGGGGACCCCCTGATGGAGAGGGGGGAACACATAGAAGGGGATTTTTTTCCTTTTGCAGCGCCCCCACGTGGAGGGACGTGGCTTGGTGACAATTGGGTGGTGGTGTAAAACAGCTCCCCCCTGAGGATGAGAGACGAGCGGTTTTTTTCCCGGGGACCACCGGAAGCCGTACTGCTTTCCCCCAGATGGGGGGATGAAATTCCCCCTGAAGCCCGTCCGAAAGGGGGGAACTGGAAGAGGGACCCTCCCCCTGACCGACCTGCACGGGCATAACAAAGTGGGGAGGAGGGTTTGCACCTGGAAAAGCCCTCCCCGATCCTGGTGCGAAAATTTTCGCAGGCTTTGGGGCCTTGGGACAATTCCTTGGTAGTGCTTGGGCTGCCAAAGTAGGGCACAAGTTTTCTTTTCGCGTTGGGCCCCCCCTTCTAGAGAGGCGAACCCCCAAAATTTATGGGTCCCGGTGGGTTGGAGGCGGGGCGCCGGGGGGGGGGGGCCCTGGAACACCCGGTGCCCGGCAGGAAAAACCGCGGAAAAGGGCCCCTCTTGCCGAATTCCCCCTCCCCGGGCAATGAAACTTTTGTTTGATTCGGGGCCCTAACCGGTAAGGTATGAGGGGAAAACGGGAGGCTCAGTGACCAAGATCCTTAAAAATCGGCTTGGGCCCTTTCTTAAAAGGGGGCGCACAGGCGGGCCTGTTCCATGAAGTTCCGAGGCAGGGCGGAAAATTTCACCCCGTTTGTCTCCCACAGACAGATCCCCCGGGGAGGGGTTTGGAGGGCTGTCTCACGGAGGGTGCCGGCTGGTTCCTCAAGAATTGCGGAATTACTGAGGAAACTGAAATCCGCCCGTCACTGGGTTTCTGTCCCCAGGGTGTAGCCCCCTTCCCGGGAGGGGGTTCCAAAAACCACTTTACCTTTTGGGGCGGTGTCGGCCATCTCCATGTAGAAGCATTGGGTTTATGAACCCCCTCAGAGTTTTGGGTTCCGTCGAACTTAGATGGGAGCGAAAGCCGAACTTGGGCCCTCAGAGCCCCGGAACCATAGGGGCAGGGACAACCACTGGAGAGGCGGGGTTTGCTGGTTTTACGGTGACGAGTTGCGCAAACTGTGGATAACTGGGTAAGTTGCTGCGCCTGATTATGACCTGAGTTTGCCTGTGACTTGGCGAGCAACGGTCCGTACAGATCCCTGCCATGGCTGGGGTATAACTGCACCTTGCGGGACCCATGAACCTGATCCTACTGTAAATGGTCCAGTGAGGGGATCCACTTGACCACCGCGAGCCGATGGCGTAACACACACACAGGGAGAGGAATCTAAGTATGTCCCTATCACTCAGAGCCCCAGCCGCAAAGCGGGATGTGGTCGTTGCGTGCGCGGGAGGTCTAACAGTCACTTTTCCACTGGCGGGGCTTGCCTGTGGGTGGCGGCCAAGGGTAGTCGAGTACGGAATCGTCATGGCCAAGGCTTGTAGTCTGGGAACATCCAGTGAGGTCAGGACAGCGGCTCTGGTTCGTAATCATAGTACATGCAAAAGGTCAGGTGCTTGCGCAGGGTTCGTGGTCCGTTTAAACGTAGGCTCGAGGTTTCGGTACACGTATAGGCAGACTAGAACATACAGGAAAAGGCTTTCCTCCAACAGGAATACACAAGGATCCTGCAAGGCCGCCAAGCAGTGGCCTTGTACTTAAATAGGAGCAGGTGCCCTGCAATGACCAATTACCCGCGCACTGCCCCTTTAAATATCAAACTGCCGTCACGCACGCAGCAGGCCCTAGTGCGGAGGCCATCGATCCGGGAGTACGAGACAGGCTGGAGGCAGAGTCCTGGCCGGTAAGTGAACGCCGGCGGGGACGGGGGGGGGGGGGTGGCGGACCCGAACCCGACGTGCGGACGTGGGCTCCGCTAGGTGTACGGAGCATGGGCGCGCCATCGACCCGTGACATTGGTTTGCAGAGGGGCGACCGTGACATATATATATATATATATATAATATATAAATACGTTATAATATAATATATATATGGAAACCACAGACAACATTGGCACACTTGTGGAAGCCTTCACATGATGGTTATTTTCAGGCACTGACAGGGTTTTGATTTGCTGTGTTGGACAATTCAGCTCTTGCAAAGCCGAGATTCTTATGAGCAAACAACCCAGACTGCCTAGGCAGAGTTTCTTTCTCCGCCCTCCTATCCTTTAGCACTGTGTAGAGCAGAAAATGCCTTGAAGATACTTTGTAGGTGCTGACAAGTAAGTTGCCGGAAAAACTCGATTAAAAGTCATGGCCTAAACGTACGACACTGATTTTACATAGGTGTATAAATGTAAATCCCTTTGCTGCATGAACCGGAGCGCCGATTCTGAGACAGATCCAGCACTGAAACTATTCTACTCCAAAATCCCGCATTCATACTCCGTGTGAACGTACCCTTAAGGTTATGCGTCTCTTCTATATGCCATGTGTTTAGAAGTATGACACTGACCATCTGTACTTCTAAAATGCTGTGGGCCTGCCTCTTTCAACCTTCCATGTTTCCGTCCCCGCAGCGTGTGTAACACATGGTTGTACTACAGTACATACACACCTCACATATAGCAGTACATACGCCTACTCACATGCGCACACACCGCCTAGCATCCTTGTCCCCTAATTAAGCGCTGTCTGCCTGTTAGTCTGGTGCAAGTTTTGCATCAACAATGACTTCCCCATCTTCTCTGATGAGAGCTGAGCATATCAGGGTAAGTGTTATACAATGATAAGGAAAGATACAGCCCCATGATACAGAGTGTGCTGGACTGTGACACGTTCTGATTGGTGAAGCAGCCCGCTGCTGACTCCTGCTCTACCAATCAGCGCTGCTCTCAACGCTGCATTGAGACAGCTTGTAGACCATGCTACTACTCTGTCCCTTGTAAGATGCACAGAAATACTGATGAGGTACAGACGTTAACTTCTCCTCCTCTGTGCTCTGCGCCCCCACTTACCGTATTCTCAAACTGCTGATCCATAGATAGGATTATTTTTTTATGAAGGGCATAACAAACGAGGACTGACGGGGGAGCCCGTATCCCCTCACCCCAGCGACGAAAGTCAGTGGTGGAATCCACTCCCCTCCGGTACCCCCCTACATGTTACCACCTATGGTCACAATGTCAGACATTCAACATTTCAAAAAATTGGGGCTGCTCTGCGAGAGAAGGCTTAAACTGGCTGCAGCGAACTATTGGTAATGACAGCTTTGCTGGCTGCTGAGTTTTTCCAAAATAATATTGATAACAGGCGTGATTTCTGCATAGTGCCCTACTTATTCCTCTTTGAGAAACATTGATTTCACAATGTCAGTATGTTCACGATGGCTTATTTATGGAAAGTTATCAGCATCCAAATCAGCTTCCAAATACTGAAACCTTGCGCATTATTTTGCAGTTTTTCATACAAGTTTTGCGATGTGAAGATTTGATGGATGTTTTGAGATGCGAGGTTTTATAAGTCGTTTATAACCCCTTAAGGACCATTGCGTTTTTTTGGTTGAACCCGTTCTTTTTTCAACTCCTCATCTTCAAGAGCCATAAGTTTTTTTTATTTTTCCACTACTTAGACATATGGTGGCTTTTATTTTGTAGGACAAGGTGTACTTTCTAAGGGTACCTCACAACTGAGTTTTCTTAGATGCGTGTTTGGATCCAGGGTTTTTGCGCGGACCAAAAAACGCATATAACAACGTGCAGTGACAAATTTACGTTTGCTTTCAATGTAAAAAACACGCATGCAGATATTTCACAAACGAGTGACTTTGCTGATGTGTATTTTACATGCGTCCTTGGTGAAACATCCTTCGTATCCATACAAATAATGTCATTCAATTCTTCCATCCATTTTGACTCAAGCAGAACACCTTATTGTGTGGATGCACTTTTAGATTAAATTTTTCAGATAATAACAACATAGTCCAAAAATGCTGTGTAAACTACCCCTAATGGTGTTATTCACCGCACTATATATTATCACCAGGAAACCGCAAAAAAAATCGCAAGTGTCACAAAATGTGGAAAAAGCTAGGGCTGTGATGATCCGGCAAGCCAAAGCTCCGACTCCTCAATTTCCCAACCTCCGACTCCCTCATACATGGGCGCAACTGTTAGGTGATAATCTTTAACTGTATAAAATGGTAACACCAGGCTGTTTCTTATCCACCTTATGACATACATTAATCAAGCTATTTTAGGTAGAACAGACACTGACAACAAAATGGTACAATCACGTGTTGATCTTTTGAACACTTGTGGGTAGAGTTTGAAAAAAAACTGTAATTTTTGTGCCCAGGTCCAGCCGCACCAACATTTGAGCCGTGAGAAGAATCAGCTCGAGATTTTGATTCAAGACTATGCTTGCATCTGATCAAGCCCCAGAAGATCAGGCAGAGCTTATAACCAAAAGGTGGATTTCACAAATATACTAACAAAATAATAAAAAATTTAATAAAAATTAACATTTTGATTTTTAGGAGCAAAACAGTAACAATGCAGTTACAGGAAGAATCTGCAGAACTAAGCAGATGCTAAATACTTGCAAGTCAAATTTATGTTTTAAGATAGGTAAGATGACTGTATATAAAATTACAGTACCTCATGTACAAAGCTGTAGTGGAGGGAGAGATATGGAGCTGAAAGTCACAAGTTCAAAACATTGTTACCATTTTGCTTGTAAAGTGTAAAAATTTTATTTATTGGATATGACTTTAGAAAAACCAAAAAAATTGAAAATATGAAAACACTGCAGGAACATTTGTGGAGGTCTCTGAATTTGTTCTGAGAAATAGTATCGCCTCCATCAGATCCTGCTACATGCCTCACCTCTGATCTCATTATTTCCAGGCTAGAGAACGGCCTCTCTACACTAACTTGGGTTTGGGGGAAAAGTGGTGACCACAGAGGCAACATCTCTAAAATGTCAGGTAGGAAGGAATTGCCTCAGCCACAGTCAGTTTTAAATGAAGGGTTTTGAAACTCTTCCTACTTCTTTGAAAGCAGGTGAAAAATGCTGCTGAAATCTGTTTGCCATGGGAGCAGAATCTTTTCCCCTGTGGCAGCGCTTTGCCTGCTCCATGTCATCAATTACACTCTTCATGTGATAAGACTTTAGATATGGGAGCAGTAGCACTGGCCGGACCCAATTCCTCTTGCTCTTTGCCCCTGCATCGAACTAACGGGACCAACTTATTATAGATTTGGGGAGTCGGAGTCGGTCCCTTTTATGATGACCCCCGACTCCTGCATAATGGGTTTCCCGACTCCAACTCCACGACTCCGACTCCACAGCCCTGGAAAAAAGGTTTTTTTTTTTGGTCGTTCACTGTGATGTGTTATCTGTAGTCTGCAGGTTGATACAATTCCGGCAATACGAAATATGTAGGGTTTTTGTTATGTTTTGGTATCGTATAAAAAAAATACTCAACATTTTCGATTTTTTACATTTGCGCCGCAGCGCCATTTTCTGTGACCAATAACTTTTTTGTATTAATACCTACGGACTTGAGGGAGGGGACAATTTTTGCAGGCTGAAGTGTACTTTTTATTGGTACCAGTTTGGAATGCATGCGACTTTTTGATCAATATTATTCCAATTCTTAGAGGATGTGAAATTACCCCCAAAAAACCTAATTTTGTCGTTTGGAATTTTTTTTCTTCTATGGTGCTCAGCGTACGGGATAAATGATGTTATATTTTAATAGATTGGAGTTTTTCTGACATGGTGATACCAAATATGTGTAACTTTTTTTTTTTTTTTTTAATTTGTAAAATGGCAAAAGGGGAGTGATTTGAACTTTTAATTTTTTACATTTTTTTTACACATTAAAACAAACATTTTTTTTTAACTTTAACTTGGGGGGTACTTCACCACTACAGGGTGGGATCGTTTATACAGCCTAGTGCATTGTAATACAATGCATTAGAGTGTACAAAGATGGCAGTTAACTACTTCCTGCCTGGCACAGGAAGTAGTAAAACAGAAATCATGGCTGCAAACGAAGCCTTCACAAGGCTTTTTATTTGCCGCAGAGTCTAAAGAGTAAAACCACTGGGTGTTAGCCGCAATTACCAGCTAACACCCGCCGGTTATGTAGTGGGATAGCCCCGCGATCCCGCTACAAAGCCCCTTAGCAACCCTAGGACATACACACACGTCCAGTGTTGTTTAGGGGTTACAACTGTTTTCGATGTGGATTTTATTCTGATATTTAAATTTTGTGCCAGGTTTTTGGGCATGGACGCGCATCCAAATCACAAAAAATGCACCACACTTGTGGACGAGGTTTTGAAGCTCTCCATTGATTCCTTTGTACATTTTACTCGTGGAAAACACCTCAAGAATTGATGTCACCTATCTTTCAGCGCTGAAAATAAGCAAGTAAAACGCGCGTTAAAAAAAAGCCAGGAGGTAAGTATGATTCTCTGTTTCTATTTTTTATCATGTAAAAAAAAAATTACTTTTGCCATGTTTGTGGGGATTTTGTTTTTATGTTGTTCAGTCTTCAGTATAAATGATATGTTCTCTGTATTCTGCAGGTTGATATGATTCCGGCAATACCAAATATGTAGGGTTTGTTTTATGTTATAGTACTTAAGAAAAAATCCAAACATTCACTATTTCTTACATTTGCGCTGCAGAACCATTTTCTCTGACCAATGACTTTTTTGTTCTTATGGACCTGAGTGAGGAGCACTTTTTGTGGGATGAAGTGTAAAATTTTAAATTGGTACCCATTTTGGGATAGATGAGACTTTTTGATCACAATTCATTTGAAGTTTTAGGGGACGTGGAAATACAAAAAAAAACGCAATTTTGGTGTTTGGAATTTTTTTTCTTCAATTTGGTGTTCAGCATATGGGATAAATGATGTATATTTTAATAGATCAATCTATTATGGACATGGGGATACCAATTATTTGGGAACAGCTTCAAATCCAGGGGCGAGTCTCTCCTCAGTAACATGTTTTCCCCCCAGTAGGCGTGTCCCCCTCACTGAAGAGTCCTGACATCATCATTTTGTGTGAGCAGTGGAAGGGAAAGGATGTCACAGTTTCTGCAAACCTCCTGCAAAGGTTTCATGCCTGCAGGCTGCCAGCTCCCTCCCAGGCACTTGTCAGGGCCGCCGTTAGGCAGTACAACCAGTACTGCTCTACGGGACCCGGCCGGTCTGTGAAGCCAGGGGGGGCCTCGCAGTTTCACAGAGGCTATCTTAATTGTATGCATGTCCTTGCAACGCACATACAATTAAGATGAACAGCGGGGCAGGGAGCGCTGTGCACTCCCTGCCCCTGCCGTACATAGCTCTACAGGTGGCGCGATGCGAGTGACATCATCGCGACGCCTGCCGAGCTTCCTGTCCTCGGCCCCAAGCCTAAAGCGCATGCTTGGGGGCCAGGAGCAGACGGAACGCCAGGGAGGGGCGGAAAGGTGAGTAATTAAGCTACGCAGGCGGGGGGGGCCTAAAACTAAAGGAGTGGCTCTAAAACTAAAGGAGGGGGCCCTAAAACTAAAGGAGGGGGCCTAAGCTACAGGTGGCTCCTATTCAACCTACAGGGGGGCCCTAAGCTACCTACACCGGGTCCTAAGCTAAACCCAGCTACCACCAGGGCCCCATTTTATTCTACATACCGGTGGGGGGCCCTGAATGTACCTGCTTACATACTGGGGGGCCCATAATTACCAGGGGTAATTCTTAACATTTGGGCCATTATAGATGGGGAGTTTGTACATGGGGGGAGGGGACACAGTTTCGAAAATGATAAAAAAGTGAGGAGTCTCAGGTGTTTGTGTTGTAAATTCTGCAGTGACGAATGGTGGATGGGAGAAGTCATCATGGAGGTCTGGACCAAATAGAGAAGAGAAAGTGAACGACTCATCAAGCAAGATGTCACCTGTGAGGCCCTAAATGTAAGTAAACTGTTTGCAAAGCACATGTGTACCTGGTATCCACAACTATAGGGTCACTGTATGGAGGAAATATAGGTCTTGGTGTAATGGTTTATATTCAGTACCAGTATGGCGGTATTATTCAGTACTTTCATGGTGGAGATATGTGGTGATATTATTAGGTACATATGGTAGTGATAGGTGGCGGTATTATTTAGTTTTTGTATATTGTTGCTTGGCAATATTGGTCTGGGTATACTGGTTTGGTCAGTAACATTATAGTAGTGGTATTTGCTGGACCTTGTAAATGAACTGACCCACAAAATACAAATAGACTGTACCTAGTATAATCGGGCAAGAACTAAATCGAAAAACAATGGCACAGTTGCATTTTTTTTTTCTTGTGACCCCAGAAATTTTTTTTCTTTTTCTGGGGTGGCGATGGGTGTGGGCCGAGGGATAGGTGGGGCTCTGCTGGGACAGCCGGGGATGGGGGGTGTAGCAGGGGGGGTTGTGTCGGCCAGAGGGCGGAGCTGGAAACGGAGTGGGGGGGGGCCAGATGCTCCAGCTGTATGGGGCCCCAAAATGTCTGATGGCGGCCCTGCTCCTTGTAACCAGAACACCTGCATTGGTGTAAGCAGTTATACATACAGCCTGAACTGATGAAACAAATGTGAGGAATGCACTCTGCCCCCCCCCCCCTCCCCTGTTATCAGGCAGGAGGTAGAGCAGACTGTATGAGGCTGTGTTATATAAGGGGGGAGTGAGCAGTGTATAAGACTGTGTTATATGGGTGATGGGAGCAGACTGTATAAGGCTGTGTTATATGAAGAGAGAGTGAATCTAGCAGCTAGAGACTCAGTACTTGCCCAGATCCTTTACATAGAGCCATCACTGGAAGATGAGCATAGAGAGGAGCTGAGACAGCCTTTATTATTCAGACACACTCATCACAGGCAGTTCGTTACACTTTCATTTTCGACAGCTCAGAGGGGAGTAAGCACAGAGTGCAGGCAGCCAATCACAGCACCGAGGCACATCCTGTCAAGGAGGAGTGTCTCAACAGGCTGACTGAAATATCAGCCAGCCAATCACAGAAAAGCGGGCGTGGCCCAACCACCTGCTGCAGAAATAGCTATAGACGCACAGATTAGCTCATAGCTTCTATATTAAATGATTTAGGTAATGCACACCAATTGCAAAAGTGCTTATTTTTACTATAATCTTTGTAGAGAGACATCCCCTTTAAGATCAAATCCCTATAGGGCACTTGACCACTAGGGAGCTCGATCGTTGGTACACCCTGTGCCTGAGGTCTGCCCTGCGCCTCGTCCACTGCTGCCGTCCCTGAGGCCTCCTCCACTGCTGCTGCCCCTGAGGCCTGCCTGCGACTCGTCCACTGCTGTTGCCCCTGAGGCCTGCCCTGCGCCTTGTCCACTGCTGCTGCCCCTGAGGCCTGCCCTGCGCCTCGTCCACTGCTGGTGCCCCTGAGGCCTGCCCTGCGCCTTGTCCACTGCTGCTGCCCCTGAGGCCTGCCCTGCGCCTCGTCCACTGCTGCTGTCCCTGAGGCCTGTCCTGCGTTTCGTCCACTACTGCCGCCCCTGAGGTTCTCCTCCCGCCCGAGGCCTTCATCCATTGCTGCCGTCCCTGAGGCCTGCCCTGCGCCTCCTCCATTGCTGCCGTCCCTGAGGCCTGCCCTGCGCCTCCTCCACTGCTTCCGTCCCTGAGGCCTGCCCTGCGCCTCCTCCACAGCTGCCGCCCCAGAGGCCTGCCCTGCGCCTCCGCCTCTGCTGCCGCCCGAGGCCTGCCCTGCGCCCCGTCCACTGCTGCCGCCCGATCCCTGCCCTGCGCCCCGTCCACTGCTGCCGCCCCTGAGGCCTGCCCTGCTCCTCGTCCACTGCTGCCGCCCCTGAGGCCTGCCCTGCGCCCCGTCCACAGCTGCCGTCCCTGAGGCCTGCCCTGCGCCTCGTCCACTGCTTCCGTCCCTGAGGCCTGCCCTGCGCCTCGTCCACTGCTTCCGTCCCTGAGGCCTGCCCTGCGCCTCCTCCACTGCTTCCGTCCCTGAGCCCTGCCCTGCGCCTGCTCCACTGCTTGTGTCCCTGAGGCCTGCCCTGCGCCTCCTCCACTGCTTCCGTCCCTGAGGCCTGCCCTGCGCCTCCTCAGCTGCTGCCGCCCCTGAGGCCTGCCCTGCTCCTCGTCCACTGCTGTCGCCCTGAGGCCTGCCCTGCTCCTCGTCCACTGCTGCCGTCCCTGAGGCCTGCCCTGCTCCTCGTCCACTGCTGCCGTCCCTGAGGCCTGCCCTGCGCCTCGTCCACTGCTGCCGCTCCTGAGGCCTGCCCTGCACTTCCTCCACTGCTGCCGCCCCTGAGGCCTGCCCTGCGCCCCGGCCACTGCTGCCCCCCGAGAGCTGCCTGCACATCCTCCACTGCTGCCACCCCTGAGGCCTTTCTCCTGCACTGCTGCCGCCCCTGAGGCCTGCCCTGCGCCTCCTCCACTGCTGCCGCCCCTGAGGCCTGCCCTGCTCCTCGTCCACTGCTGCCGTCCCTGAGGCCTGCCCTGCGCCTCGTCCACTGCTGCCGTCCCTGAGGCCTGCCCTGCACTTCCTCCACTGCTGCCGCCCCTGAGGCCTGCCCTGCGCCTCCTCCACTGCGGCCTGCCCTGCGCCACCTCCACTGCGGCCGTCCCTGAGGCCTGCCCTGCGCCTCCTCCACTGCTGCCGCCCCTGAGGCCTGCCCTGCGCCCCGTCCACTGCTGCCCCCCGAGACCTGCCCTGCACTTCCTCCACTGCTGCCACCCCTGAGGCCTTTCTCCTGCACTGCTGCCGCCCCTGAGGCCTGCCCTGCGCCTCCTCCACTGCTGCCGCCCCTGAGGCCTGCCCTGCTCCTCGTCCACTGCTGCCGCCCCTGAGGCGTGCGCTGGGCCGCGTCCTCTGCTGCCGCCACTGAGGCCTGCCCTGCCGCTCGTCCTCTGCCGCCGCCCATGAGGCCTGCCCTGCTCCTCGTCCACTGCTGCCCCCCCTGAGGCCTGCCCTGCTCCTCGTCCACTGCTGCCGCCCCTGAGGCCTGCCCTGCTCCTCGTCCACTGCTGCCACCCCTGAGGCCTGCCCTGCTCCTCCTCCACTGCTGCCACCCCTGAGACCTGCCCTGCGCCTCGTCCACTGCTGCCACCCCTGAGGCCTGCCCTGGTCCTCGTCCACTGCTGCCACCCCTGTGAACTGCCCTGCGACCCGTTGACTGGTGTGACCCGTGTGGGCTGCCGTGCTCCTCGTCCACTGCTGCCTCCCCTGAGGCCTGCCCTGCTCCTCGTCCACTGCTGCCACCCCTGAGGCCTTTCTCCTGCACTGCTGCCGCCCCTGAGGCCTGCCCTGCGCCTCCTCCACTGCTGCCGCCCCTGAGGCCTTTCTTCTGCTGTCCCTGAGTTCCTCCTCCTGCCCCTGTGGGCTTCCTCCTGCACTGCTGCCGTCCCCGAGTTCCTCC
Organism: Phyllomedusa bahiana; assembly: GCA_025379985.1. Lineage (NCBI taxonomy): Eukaryota > Metazoa > Chordata > Amphibia > Anura > Hylidae > Phyllomedusa > Phyllomedusa bahiana. The sequence continues at coordinate 20,169 of JAODAL010059276.1, forward strand.
TCCTGCCCCTGAGGCCTTCCTCCTGCACTGCTGCCGTCCCTGAGGCCTTTCTCCTGCACTGCTGCTGTCCCTGAGGCCTTTCTCCTGCACTGCTGCTGTCCCTGAGTTCCTCCTCCTGCCCCTGAGGCCTTCCTCCTGCACTGCTGCTGCCCCTGAGTTCCTCCTCCTGCACTGCTGCTGTCCCTGAGTTCCTCCTCCTGCCCCTGAGGCCTTCCTCCTGCACTGCTGCTGTCCCTGAGTTCCTCCTCCTGTCCCTGAGGCCTTCCTCCTGCACTGCTGCTGTCCCTGAGTTCCTCCTCCTGCACTGCTGCTGTCCCTGAGTTCCTCCTGCTACCCCTGAGGCCTTTCTCCTGCACTGCTGCCGTCCCTGAGTTCCTCCTCCTGCCCGAGGCCTTTCTCCTGCACTGCTGCCGCCCCTGAGTTCCTCCTCATACCCCTGAGGCCTTTCTCCTGCACTGCTGCTGTCCCTGAGTTCCTCCTCCTGCCCCTGAGGCCTTCCTCCTACACTGCTGCTGTCCCTGAGTACCTCCTCCTTCCCCTGAGGCCTTTCTCCTGCACTGCTGCTGTCCCTGTGTTCCTCTCTCTGCCCCTGAGGCCTTCCTCCTGCACTGCTGCTGCCCGAGTTCCTCCTCCTGCCCCTGAGGCCTTTCTCCTGCACTGCTGCCGCCCCTGAGTTCCTCCTCCTGCCCCTGAGGCCTTTCTCCTGCACTGGTGCTGCCCGAGTTCCTCCTCCTGCCCCTGAGGCCTTCCTCCTGCACTGCTTCTGCCAGAGTTCCTCCTCCTGCCCCTAAGGCCTTTCTCCTGCTGTCCCTGAGTTCCTCCTCCTGCCCCTGAGGCCTTTCTCCTGCTGTCCCTGAGTTCCTCCTCCTACCCCTGAGGCCTTTCTCCTGCTGTCCCTGAGTTCCTCCTCCTGCCCCTGAGGCCTTCCTCCTGCACTGCTGCTGTCCCTGAGTTCCTCCTCCTGCCCCTGAGGCCTTTGTCCTGCACTGCTGCTGTCCCTGAGTTCCTCCTCCTGCCCCTGAGGCCTTCCTCCTGCACTGCTGCCGTCCCCGAGTTCCTCCTCCTGCCCCTGAGGCCTTCCTCCTGCACTGCTGCCGTCCCTGAGTTCCTCCTCCTGCCCCTGAGGCCTTCCTCCTGCACTGCTGCCGCCCCTGAGTTCCTCCTCCTGTCCCTGAGGCCTTCCTCCTGCACTGCTGCCGCCCCTGAGTTCCTCCTCCTGCCCCTGAGGCCTTCCTCCTGCACTGCTGCCGCCCCTGAGTTCCTCCTCCTACCCCTGAGGCCTTTCTCCTGCTGTCCCTGAGTTCCTCCTCCTACCCCTGAGGCCGTCCTCCTGCACTGCTGCCGCCCCTGGGTTCCTCCTCCTACCCCTGAGGCCTCTTCCACTGCTGCGGGCCCCGGGGCCTTCATGTGATTCTGGGAA